>CM054057.1:34970245-35262915 GCA_028641055.1 Alopecurus myosuroides
CCAGCAGCCGGTCCGGGGAGGGGGGGTACTTAAGTGGTACTGGTCCCGTAAGGAAACCCTAGATCCACTTTCGCTCCTCCCCGCCTCCTCCGAAGACGTGAGTCGCTGGCTAGCTAGATCCAGATCCGCTCGCGCCCCGCACCGTCTCCCACGCTTCATCCCTTCCTCCTCTCCCTCTGCTCCTAGTTCCTTGCTCCAGTGGTTCATGGAACGCGGACGCTCTGATGGACGCTCAGGTTCCAAGCGCGCGCGCGACGACGGAGTCTCCGAGGCGGACCGCCGTGCGGAGTAAGAGTTGCGGGAACGCCTTGAGCTCAACGAAGATCGGCGCCGCCGTGATTGGGACCGGGAGTGGAGCCGTGAGGGGCGTTCGCGTGAGCCAGAGTGGCGCCGCGACGACCAGAGATTCAGATCTGTGCCAGAGCGGCCAGCGGCGGTTCCGGCTGAAACCCGTGCCCCTCCCCCTCCCCCTCCTCCACGGCCGGTGGCCCTTCAGCAACCCCGCAAGAAAGCGGCCGTCCGTAAGTTCTCTGCGGGGGGCCAATCCAGATCTAAGGCGCAGGGTCCTAGATCCTCGCCCACGCTTCCCCCCTCCAACGCCAATTCGTCTCACTCTGATCCTCCTGCTCCTCCACCATCGTCGAAGAAGGCCAGCATCAAGTGCTTCAAGTGCAGCCGGGACGGGCATTTCCAGTCCGCCTGCCTCTTCCCGGCCCACTGCGCAGTGTGCAACGTGGACGGCCACACCACGGGTATGTGCCCGAGGCAGCACAGGCCCCCATCCTTGCAGTGGTACGGGTATGCGCTGGATGGCGTGGGGTTCCACTGCTTGGAGACCCAGGGCGACGAAGGGGTGGGTGCGACCAAGCCGGTGCACTCGGCCAGGGTGGTGGCTGCGGAAGGCAAGTTGACGGTGGAGAAGCTCACCGAGGACATGAAAACCTTGGTCGACCCAGCTTGGGATTGGCAGATCTCTCAGGCCAATGAGACGGACTTCCTCCTGGTTTTCCCCAATGCTTCGAGCCTTAGCCTCTGCAGGAATGCGGGTGGCATCACTCTGCCCCGTAGCAAGATCACGGTGCTGTTCGTGGATGCTAGATACAACCCCCATGCGGCTGCAAGGCTGTCCAAGATCTGGGTAATCCTTTCTGGAGTCCCTCGTGGCCTCCGCAACGCTGAACTCCTCCTAGAGGCCACCAAGATGTTGGGTCGCCCTAGAATGGTGGACGAGGACGCGCTGCTGGTGCCAGGGGCCCCCATTAGGATGCTATTCCACTCCCAAGCTCCCGAGAAGATGCCTCCGTTTGTGTTGCTCTTTGAGGGGTTGTATGGTTATCGCATCGATCTGGCCGTGGAGAGTCCCCAAGTCTCTGGCAAAGCTCCGCCGCCTCCGCCCTCCCCTCCGCATCGCAGAGACCATGACTCTGCAGAAGAACAAGATGAAGAAACGGAGGACCAGAGCAGGACTGAGCGCCACCGGAAACGCGGCCCGAAGGACAAGGCTACTGAGGCGCGGGGCAATGAAGCCTCCAGTAAACCTGACAAGGGCAAGTCCCCGCCTCAGAACAAGGCGGAGGGGGCACCGGTGGCGGTTGCCGAGAGCGTCAAGATGGGGCCAGTCCAATGCATGGCGTCGATCGGCAGCAGCTCCCTCCCCATCCCTGCTTGTGCTTACAAGTCCATCTCCAAGCCCCCTTCTGCTCCGCGCATGGCAGGGCAGCCAGCAATTCCTTTCAACCAGTACGGCTCCAACATCTCGGGCTCCAGGGTTTTCGATGAGGATTCGCCTTTGGGAGAGGACGGATCTCTGTCGGAAGGCGCTGCTCTTGATCTTGACCCCGATCTTTCTTCGGAGGGCACTCCGCCTCTCTCCCCTTCCCTGCTCAAGAAGGCCAACCTTACCGCGCAAGATCGTTTAGACATTGGCTGGGAGGCCCCCAAGGATTGGGAGTTTGAGCAGGAGACGTTGGCAGATAAGGTGGCCAGGCTCAGGAAGAAACAGGATGGCGAGGTGGACAACCCAGCTGCGACCAAGGCAAGCAACGCGCTAGAGTCGATCCTGGGCTACCCTGTGACCACGGGTAAGCGTTCGGTTCCGCTATCTTCGCCGGTGGTGAGTGCTAGACGCAGCAGCCGGGGCAAGGAGCATGCAGCAGAGCCCATTATGTTGAAGGCGGCTCGTCGGGCTGAGGCAAAAGATGCAGGTAACGTTCCCTGTCGTAACCTGTCTTCGGACTTTATTGTTCTTGATTCGATTCCCGATTCTCATTTGCTTGCGGTTGCAAAAGATTCGTGTTTGGACTTCTCTTCCTCTTCTGTTTCTTCCCCTTCCTCCTTGCTGTCAATGGTTCGTGCGAAAGAGGTTGCCCAAGCCAAGCTTGCGGAGGCCATTGCAGTGCAGGCCGAGAAAAAAGGAAGCAGACGCTGACTGTGGAGACGTCAGTTACACCCATAGAGGATAGCGCGGCTCAACCGGCCAGTGCGGCAGGTGTGGGTCTTGTTGGCGCGTTGAAGGAGGGCCTTGGAGATGCGGTCCTCTTGCGCCCGGTGGCCTCGAGGAAGGCGGCGAGTAGAAGGCCCGCCGCTGCTTCTCAGACGCTTACCTCGGTCCAGCGCCCCAACTTGCGTGTTACCCCAGCCCGCCAAGCACGGGCTAGTGCTGGGGCCCCTCAATGAGAGCCATGGGGTGGAATATGCGCGGGTTTGGGCGCCCAGGCAGCCGGACTCAGCTCAAGGAGTACGTTAGGAAGGAACGTATCGACATTGTGTTCCTCCAAGAAACTATGCGTCAAGATTTTTCAGATCATGAGCTTAGGGATCTCGAACCAGGTGAAAAGTTCTTCTGGTTCTGGAAATCGTCGGAGGGGCGTTCCGGGGGTTTACTGCTTGGTCTCAGAGATAGCATGTTTGAGGTCGGCGAGGTGGATAAGGGGGCTTTCTTTGTTAGTGCCTCGGTTCTTCATAGGGCGTCCAACTTTCAGTTCATGTGCATAGGTGTTTACGGCCCGGCGGATCATGGTCGCTCGGCTGAGTTCTTGGTGGAACTCGGAGCAAAGGTGGATTCCTCACGCTTTCCAGTGGTGATTGGTGGGGATTTCAATTTGATCCGGGGCACTAGGGACAAGAACAACGCTAACATAAACTGGCCGAGGGTAGGACTGTTTAATGACTTCATTGCGGCCAAGGCCTTGCATGAGATCCATAGGTCGGGGGCTCGCTATACGTGGTCCAACAAGCAGAGGAACCCTGTCAGATGTGTGCTGGACAGATTTCTGGTCTCGCCGGCCTGGGAAAGTAAGTTCCCTTTGGTCTCGTTGCGTGCGGAAACGGCGCTGGGTTTCGATCACTCCCCGTTAGTCCTTGATTCCGGGGAGGATCTTTTTCGTCGCTCCCCTAGATTTTTCTTTGAGCTGAGTTGGCTTTCGGACCCTTTGTTCAAACAGTTGGTGTCCCGGAAATGGTTGGATTTCACGGATGCCATGAAGGAATGTCGTGGTCCAATGGATTTTTGGCATTCGCAGTCCGCTGCCTTGCGCCAATTCCTCAAGGGATGGGGTGCGAATAACAGCAAAAGGGAACGGGAAGCCAAACAGGACCTGTTGGAACGTATCCAGGCTTTGGATAAGGAAGCGGATGAAAGGGGCCTCGACAAGGATGGGTGGGCCCTCAGATATTCCCTGGACGCGCAGTTGATGTCTCTCTTGGCGTCGGAGGAGGAATACTGGCGCCAAAGGGGGAGACAGAACTGGCTCCTCAAGGGTGACGCTAACACGGCCTATTTCCATGCATGCGCAAATGGCCGTAAGCGTAAATGTGCTATCCTCTCCTTGGAATCTGACTCTGGTATCGTTTCCGCGCCGGAGGACATTCAGAAGGTCATCTATGAGTTTTATAGGAATCTGATGGGCTCAGATGAACCAAAGCTGTTGGCACTCTCGGTTGACCCTTGGCAAGAAAGCTCCAAAGTTTCAACTTCGGAGAGTGTCGCGTTGGCATTGTCGTTCTCAGGGGAAGAACTTGACGAGTGCCTCTCCAACACCAAGACGAACACTGCTCCGGGCCCGGACGGCTTCCCGGTGGCTTTTTTCAAACAGTTCTAGTCCTTTCTTCGTGCTTTAGTCCTGCAGCTTCTGAATGGTTTTATGCTGGGAACAGTGGACATGGCAAGATTGAATTTTGGCATCCTTTCCCTGTTGCCCAAGGTCCCGGGGGCGTCCAACATCAAGCAATACCGCCCAATTGCCTTGATCAATGTTTTGTTCAAACTAGTGGCCAAGGCGGTGGCAACTAGGCTTTCTCCGATAGCGCATCGGGTGATAAGCTCGGCACAGACGGCCTTTATCAAGGGGAGATGCATCCTTGATGGGCCTTTGGCCTTGCACGAGATTGTGCACGAACTTAGAACCAAGAATCTGCCTGCAGTCCTTCTTAAATTGGATTTTGAGAAGGCCTACGATAGGGTGAGCTGGCCTTTCCTACAGGAGGTTCTGCTTAAGAAGGGTTTCGAGCCTTCAATGGTCCAAAAACTCTTGCAACTAGTTAAGGGGGGGCAGACGGCCATTTCGATTAATGGTACAGTGGGACCTTTTTTTCGGAATAAGAGGGGTGTCCGCCAAGGGGACCCCCTCTCCCCCATCCTCTTCGATTTTGTCGTCGAGGCGCTAGACCTTATTCTCTCTAGGGCAAGAGAGGTAGGTCATATAGGTGGGGTAGTTCCCCACCTTATTCCGGAGGGGGTCACTCATCTGCAATATGCAGATGATACTCTGATCCTCATCCAAAATACCCCTTTGGGGATTAGTAATCTTAAATTTCTCCTTATTTGTTTTGAGATGCTTTCGGGCATGAAAATTAACTATCACAAGAGTGAAGTGATAGTTATGGGGGGGCCTCAGGTGAGCAAGCCAGTGTGGCGAATCGCCTTAATTGTAAGGAAGGGGCCTTCCCTTTTACTTTCCTAGGTTTTACTATTGCGGATCGTAAGTTGACCATTCCAGACCTCGAGCCTGTGGTGGCTAAGGTGGGCTTTAGGGTGGAACCTTGACAGGGCAAGTTCATGTCCTCGGCGGCTAGACTGACGCTGGTGGATGCCTGCCTTTCCAACCTGCCCATCTACACGATGGGTCTCTTTCTCCTTCCCGATGGAATCCATGCGGGCTTTGATAAGCATAGAGGCAGATTCTTTTGGGAAGGGAAAGGTAATAAGCGCAAATATCACATGGTTAGTTGGGCAGAGATTTGTAAACTGAAAGACCAGGGTGGTCTTGGGGTGTCCAACACCAAGCTGCTGAACAAAGCCCTTATGGCCAAATGGATTTGGCGCCTGTTTTCGGAGGATTCTGAACAGTGTCTATGGGCTAGACTCATTCGAGCTAAGTACCCAGGAGCTGTAGATCTTTTTGGGTCCAATCCGGCGGGTGGCTCCCAGTTCTGGCACAGTTTACATAGAGTCAGAGACGCGTTCAAGTTAGGAGCAAGATTTCTGCTTGGGGATGGTAGGTCGATCAGGTTTTGGACGGATCTCTGGCTGGGTGAAGCCCCACTTAGCCTCAGATACCCGGACCTTTTCGCTATCTCGAACTTGCCGGATGCTCTGATTGCCAATCTGTTTACTTCGGGCTGGGTGATCAACTTTCGGAGATGTTTTGGCCCGGCTGAACTTAGGCAGTGGCAGTCGCTGCTTCGAGAGATTGAGGAGGTTAGACCTGGGTTGACCAAGGACAGAGTGTCTTGGACCCTGGGGCCTTCGGGTGTTTTCTCTACAAACTCACTGTACAGGAAACTTGTGCAAGGGGAGGTCCGCGAGGATTTTGCTAACATTTGGAAGGTGGATGCGCCGCTTAAAGTCCGTATCTTTATGTGGCAGCTATTGAGAGGGAGGCTGCCGTCTAATGACCAGATTGCTCTTAGGCATGGGCCATCAAATGGGCAGTGTGCCTTGTGTGGTGTGCCGGAAGATGCCAACCACATCTTTTTTGGGTGCGTTCTTGCCCAATTTTTGTGGAGTGCCTTTAGGGAAGGTCTTGGGGTGCTTTGGAACCCTTCTTCCTATCAGGATTTGATTCAGATCCTTTCTGGGTTTTCAGGAAAGAGACTTAGAGTTCTTAGAGTGCTGGTGGCAGCGAGCTGCTGGTCTCTGTGGCTTATTCGCAATAAGTTTACGATTGAGGCAAAGTTCCCGCGGCAACCTGCTGACTGTATCTTTAAAACCTTGCTTTTCTTGCAGCAATGGCGACCCCTTCTAAAGGCAGACTTGCTGGAGCAGCTGGACGCCCTCGTCAGCATTCTTAGAAGCCTCTTCGCCATGACGTCTACACCTGCACCCCGTGGGCAAGCAGCTGGCTGAGTGCCTGCGGTGCTTCTATTGGTTGCCGTCGTTTGTCTATCTTTGTTGTTAGCCTCCCCTTTGCGGTGTTGTTATCGGTTAAAACCTTATGGTGTTTGGCTGGATGTTGTTCCCAGCGTTCGTTGTAAGACCTTTGTTACCCTCCCCAGCCTTGGTGGCTTTATTAATTTAAAGTCGGGCACGTGGTGCCTTCCGTCTAAAAAATGTTGTCTAAATTCGGTCTAAGATGATAGACCAATTCTATGAAAATGTTTCGCTCACCCCCTCCCCTCCTCTTCCTCCGGGACGTGTTCACACCCCCCGCCCACCCTAGCCATCTTCCCAGCGGCTCGCCGGAGATCAGGGAGACCGGTGTGGGCGTGCCTGCTTCTGGAGGTAGGGGTCCCCCACCCGCCTCTACGCTATCCCCCTCTGCCCATTCGCCGGCAGAGGGTTCTAGGAGGCGGCAAGATGAGCTCGAGGTTGAGGCGCGTGAGGAAGCTGCAAAATGTCGGGCTCTCGAAGACCTCTCCAATGAGGACCTGGATCGACCGCTGGTGCAATGGTCGGAGCGGTTCTTCCGTTCCAAGGAGGCAAGGAGATCTAGACGCATCCATCGCTGGAGGTCCGCTTACTCGGTAATGTTGGTGCCTTGACGGGATTTGCCTGGTGAGATCATCATTCTCTCGGGAGGGCGGATCGCTTTAGTTGATTATAGAGGTGTGATAGATGGTGGTTCTCAGGGATTGTGGGGATGATGTATGGATGACGGCGGGTGATGAGATCTGCTTCAAGTACTATCGGCCCGTGGTGGGCACGTTGATCGATTTGTCGCCAGTGGGGAAGGAGATAGTGAAGCAGGGTGCAGTGCAACCTCTGTGCTTGGGGAAGGAGATTTCGAAGCAGTGTGGAAAGACGCATGTGGGCTTGGTGCAGCCCGCGTCGTGTGTGACTAAGGGCATCTCCAGTCGTTCGGCCCCCCCAGGTTTCAGATCGGCGCTTTTTAGCGTTAGCGCCGCCCCGCACCAAAACCTGGGGGGGCCGATTTCACCAGCCGTTCGGCGGCCCATAAAAGAGAACGGCGATATTGTTTGAAACTTCATATTCCCGCCCCAAAATATAGAGCCCTAGTTCGGCGATCACGGCATCCATGGTTTTGGGCAATAATATTACAACAAACGCCACAGGTGGGCGATCAAATAGAGTCTAGATCGAATCACACAGACGGGCGCGCGCGGCGTGGGCAAACGGAAGCGATCAGGCAGACGCGTCAGCCGGCGTCGGAGCAGGCGGCGAGCTCGGCGCAGCATCCTCCAGGTCGATGACGGCGTCCGAGCAGGCGACGGGATCGACATCCTCCAGGTCGACGACGGGCTCGGCATCCTTGTCGACTACGGTCGCGGCATCCTCCAGGTCGACGTGCGTGCTCGTCGGCGCGGTGGTGTAGCTGGTGCCACCAGACGACGTAGTCGGGGCCGGGGGCGCGCTGATGTCGGTCAGGATGAGGTTGCACTGCGCCAGGAACCAAGCTCTCACCTCGGGGGTCATCGCGGCCGGGTCGCCGCCCGTGAGGAAGGCGTGGTCATTGTTCCTCTTCTTCGCCGCGGTGCCAGTCCTGAGGAGGTCGATCTTGACCTGCGAGTTGGCCATGAGCGCCGCCCACTGCTGTTTGCAGGTCTCGATCGACGCTTGGAGCTTTGCCGCTGCCGGCGCGCCATCCCTCGCCAACTTGGCTTTCTTGTGGCCCATCGGCGGACGCCCTTCGGACGCACCTGCAACCACAACGTCGGGAACGTACTCCTTGCCCTTGCCGATCGACCGCCGCACCTCCGCCCACTTCTCGCACTTCTCGATGAGGACGAAGACGTGGAGGAACTTGAAGTCGGAGCCCTCGTCGTTCTTGTACGCCTCCAGCATCCGGACGATCTCCATCTCGCGGTTGGCGCCGCTCTGCGTGGTGACGGCGACGGCGACTGCTTCCAGCCGGCGAACCTTGGGCCGAGAGGGCTTTTCTTCTTGGCGAGCGATGCCGCGGAGGCGACAGGCGTAGGTGGCTTGTCCGGCGCGGTCTCCTCCTCCTCGTCCTCCAGCTCGTCTTCCTCGGCGGCGGCCTGCTCCTACGCCTGCAGCTGCGCCATCAGCTGCCTCTGCCGCTACGCTGCCTCCCTCCCCCGGCGCTTCATGTTGGCCGTTTCCAGGCGCGACCTCTCGGCGATCCACTCCTTGTTCGACATGCCGGGCGGCCGCTCCTTCAGCGCCCTCGGCTTGCGCGGTTTCTTGGCCGGTTCGGAGGCCGCGGGAATGGATACGGCGGTGGCGGCGGCGCGGGGACCTGTAAATCGGGCGGGAGCCATAGCGTCTAGATCGCGGGGGCGGGGGGAAATGGCGGTAATGGACCGGGGGAAGAGGTACATGTGGGGGGAAAGTGGAGGGAAGCGTCGAAAAAAGGGAGGGAAATCGTCTTCCGTCGCCGACAGGCGTGGCCCACGCGCGCATTTCGCCCCCCCAAGCCGAACCCAGCGCGCTGGGTTCGGCCTGGGTTCGGCGGCGCCAAACGGCGCAAAAAACGGCGGAAAGCGGCGCTAAATCGGTTCCTGGGGGGGCGACTGGTGCGAAACGGCGCGAAACGGCGCGAAAAACGCCTCTTGGGGGGGCTCTGGGGGGGACGACTGGAGATGCCCTAAGATGTCGAGCGATGCGACGGAGGCCGCTCGCCGTCGGGCCATTGAGAATAACGATCACATCCAGGTCATGCCACCGCCTAGGGCCCCGAGTGTTTTGGACCAGTTTTTCTCCCCATCCAAGCGGGAACATGGGCGGAGGTGGAAGATTCAAAGCTTCACAACATTTTCTTCAACAAATTCGGAGAAATCCGTTTGCAGCCGCTCACGCTAAGGACACAATCTCCTCGCACGCGCAGGGCGGCGATGTTCCGGTAAGCTCGGAGGCGGGGGTGCGCCGGCAGCGCTTAAGTTGGGTGCCAAGTCAAAGGGGGAAAGGGCCAGTGGGACCGGGCAAAAACAGGGTTGAGGTCAACAAACTAGAGGGCGGGCCCCAGCCAGGTAGCGTGGGTCCTTTGTTGAGCCGCGAGGGCTAAACGGGCCTGCTATCGGGTGGGTTGAATCGGAACGATGAGGCACAATCTGTGGTGAATTGGGCTGCGTTGGCAGATATAAAAGACGTGTTCATTATGGTTTCTAGCTTCTCGATAGGAAGTGAGGCTATTTGGCGGCGGAGCAAGAAGGTTGACAAGATCCACAGGGAGAAGAGTATATAGCAGAAGATTTGCGTAGGTCGTGGTGGGGATGTACAGGCAAGAACATGGTGGGCGTTTCCCTTTGATGAGGACGGGGGGATCACCACCGTGGCGGCAGGAGTCAAAGAAGAGAGGACTTTGAGCAGAGATACAAGAGATACCACCAAGGCTGACATTGGCAACGCTCAAGCTACACAGATCGAGGGCATGACCTGGAGCACCCGCCTAGACCCATTTCTTCATGAAGTGGCGGGGGACCGGATGTAGAAGCTGTCATGCGAGAGAGGGAACTGCGTGAAAGGGCGTTGCGTTCCTCGAAGAAGCAGAGTCTCGGTGGTGGAGAAAGTTTCGAAAATTTGGGAAGAGAGAGTGAGCCACAGTCAAGGAAGAACCTATACTGCCACAAGTGTACGAAGTCAGGCCATCTTTAGAGAGACTGCACCGCGCCTCCCACGTACTAAACCTGCAAGAAGTCAGAGCATGTTGCAGCAGAGTGCACTAAGGGAAAGCCAGACCTGCTATCGGGATATGAACTGGCAGATCGGAGTTGTTCTATAGCCTAAGGTTGTAGATCCCGGATCATCTATGCTCCCGTCTATGTTTACGGATGTTCTACGGGTCCTGGAAGGGGAGGGCAATGAAGCAGTCGTGCTTCTTCAACTATCAAACTCTTCGACCACTAGTGGACCTGGAGCCTCAAATGCATTGGCGAAAATGAATTCCTCATTGAGTTCCCAGACATAGCCAGCAGAAGGCAAGTGACCAAGTTTCTTTATTAGTGGATTTAGGTTTGTCTCCAGGGAGTCTATATTTGCTAGATTTACCGAGTCAATTAGATAATTTAGGCGGTTGGCCTGCTTGATGAGGTGTGGACTCGCCTTTATGATCTGTCGAAGTGGACTCAGTTTGAGGAAGCTGTGTGGGAGTTGGCTTTCATGGTGGGTGAGCCCAGAGAAGTGGACAAGGCCTCGCTGCCCGGGAAGTACCTATCAGAGTTTGCATAGCTTGCAAAGATATGTCGAAGGTGAGTGGGTTTTACAATGTGTATATCAATGGCAGAGGGTTCCGTCTTGAGTGGGAAACATAAAGGGTGTTGATTTGGCAGCATCCTCCCCAGGACAACCGAATGACGATGAGAAAGGTGACAGTGAAGAAGATAACCAAGAAGAACATCTCAAAGAGAAATTCTCGAAGAAGAAAGAGGATATAAAGGATGTGGATAGGAAGAAGGAGGTGAGAGATGACTCGACAAGCACTAATCATCCCTCTAAGGATAGTTTGCAAGGTAAAAAGAAGTAGGCAAGGATAGTATGGGAACCTAGAGGGGTGAATAGGTGCTACGACCTATTTTAATAATTTTTCAATTTAGGATTGACACAAAGGTAAATTCTCTAGAACATGCAACTATTGGGAATTTACATATATGAAAAGAACAACACTAAGCAATATACCAACAGAAAGTAAAGGTAAAGGATAGAAGTAACCGGCAGCGGAAGCACGCGGAGACAACAATGTATACCTGAGTTCCTCGTTTTGAGAGGAGTACGTCTCGTTGGAGGGGTGTGAGTTTCGTCACAAAGGCCTACTCAATGCCACAAGGGGCCTCACCCTATTCTCCGATGAACTTCGCCACAAAAGTGCCTTTACGATGAGTTTGAGGCACATACCCACAACCAAATTGGAGGCTCCCAAGAACACCAACAATCTTGCTACAATAAAGAAGTGAGCAACAATGGAGCCTAGGTTTTCCACAAGGAAACCATAGACTTGAATCCCTCAAGGGAATGAGGGGGAAATGCAGAACGGGTTGGTGAGTATATAAATCCCGGCCTTCTCCTTCAATTCTCCAAGAACCAACGAGTTTGGGTGGAGGAAATGAGAATAATCTAGAATTAGGTGAGCTCCGTTAATGGGACTTGAATGCTGGATGAGCTAAACCTTTGGAGAAGAAAGGGTATTCTATTTATAGGTCCACACAAAAACTAGCCGTTTTTATACATCTCGCGAACAATCCGGAATCCATCTGGAAATTCTGGAATTATTCCGGCCAGCCAGAATTTTCCGGGGAATTCTGGCTCCTATCAGAGGATTTCACAGTCATTCCGGAATGTATCCGGAATGGTTCCAACAGCGCGGAATAGCCTAGAATAACTCCGGATGTTGAGAGAGGTTTTCATGGCAAATCCGGAATCAACACGGATGCCAACAGAAACCTCTGCCTTCAAGGAAATCTGGCCACGATCTTTTTCTCCTTCACCATAAATTTGATACGACTTTGTGATGGTAATAGGTGTACCAAATACACAAAACCAAAACGATTAAGAAATGTTCTTTCAGCATAGCCACCCGGAATCGGAGTACCATGCTGGAGTGCTCCATGTAGACAAGGTAAAGCAGGGCCAACCGCCACCTTGAAGGGCATGTTCTTCATTGGCTAATGTAGCTCACATGTTTCGTCGCACCGATATCATCCACGGGGTATCAAGGCGCCGGTGCATCATCCATAAGTGCATGATCATGATCATCAACCTGAAGCTCCGTGGAAGCCATAATACTTCTCCGCTGGCTATTATTATCCGATGGAGGGTCTTCCCGCGACTGAGACGACCTTTGGCTAAGTGCTTCCACTTAATTATTCATCTGAGCCACTTCATCTTCTATCTTCCCGATCCGGTATGCCTCATGGTCCTTCCTTCAGTGATGGCTTCTGTAACTGTCTTTGCATTCGGGAAACTCTTCCTTCCACATAACATTGGTGTCTCTGCCTCTAGTTTTTCCTATTTTTTAAGGATTCCTGAGGGCACGTGTAAGCTTGTCAGTCTCTCTCTTGGGCCGGAACAATCCCGCTTCAGCATCGGCCATTGCTTGAAAAAGTGCATTGGAGGGTATTAGAGTTTTATGTTGAAAAATTGTCGCCCATGTTTCTGGGTCGAACATTCCCCAAGCCCGTACCACTAGTACTTTGACCCGTCGGGCCATCCATCTGTACCTGGAGTGATCCCTCTACCCCTCATCTCGGCCTACATCGCTTCCAATTTTGGCATGATAGTCTTGTAGCCACAAGACCCCAATTTATGGTGGTATTGCTTTTTCTCAGCATTTATATTATTTTTTCTGGGCTTTCCTTGGCTATAGAAGATTGCTTGTATGCCAAAAATTTGGGCCATTGTTCTCTCAATCTTTCTAATTCTCCGGTGAAATCAGGAGTTCTCTTTTACGTGACATATTTCGCGTATAATGTTTTCTTGTAGTTTTGGAATTGTTTGACCATCTTACTTAGAGCCCATCCCTTGACTCTATTTCTTCTTTCAAGCCCATCCAAAATTTGTTTACCATATGCCCCGAAAACATCATATTTTAGAGGTAGTCTAAAATGTGCCTCGAGCTTCTTCCAAAGATCATCCTTAGTTCTTTCGTCGACAATACTAGCTGAATCACGAACTTTCTTTGGCTTATTCCATTCTTTAATTGTGATCGGGGGGTTGTCCCTAACAATCACTCCACATTGATTTACAAACATCCTTGCGTGGTCTTTGGGATCACTCTATCGTCCATTCTCTTCAATTTGGTCAATGTTCAACCTTTTATTACCATGAAAACTTTTGTCCGGGCCTCGTTTTGTAGCTGAAGATTGCCTCCATCCGGAGTGCTAAAAGAAGAAAGAGGGATTATTAATATGTATAAATATATATGTATATATAGATCAATTAATGAATCTAGTCACAAGAGTCTTAATATACTCCCTCCATTCCTTTTTACTCTACATTATGGGTCCATATTAAGTTCTAAAATAGTCTACATTTTGGTTAGGACCCACCTAGCCAATTAAAGAGAAACAAAGCATAGTACTCATCCCCACCCTACGAATGAATACAATAGAGAGATAAGCTACGCATGTTGGTTGGGTGCAAATTGCATGCCTAGCGTTAATTAATCAGGAATAATCGGAATAATGCTTTGTATCCTGTGTACAATTGCTACAATGAATGCATATGTATGTCAAACAAGCACTAATAAATGTTTACTTATTTAGTCTAGATTTTTCTAGGATGTAGACTAAAGGGAATGGAGGGAGGATATATATACCTCACCTGTTGGTGTCGAGGTATCAACGCTGACATTTCCTTCATTGTTATTTGTTTTCCCTTTTTCCACATGTTCTTGCCCCACTCTCCGATCACCAGATAAAAGGTCCAAAAATGACGATATCTCATCATCGCCTATAGCATCGCCTTCTCTATAATCTTCACCTTGATCATCTCATATAATGTCCCACATAAGTTGTTCGCCCTGCTCGTTTGTTGTATCTATGACTATTTCTAGAAAGAAAGGTAAAATAAGTTAGAAAAAAGAGAGTAAGAAATAACTTAACTATTCCAGAAGGAATTATCTCTTCTAAAATTTCTATGTATTCTAAATTTTTTTATCTATTCTAACATTAACACTATTAATTAATACAAACACTACTAAAACAACTAAAACACTAACACTAATTAACACTAACACTACTAAAATTTATATCTATTCTAAAATTAACACTAACACTACTAAAACTACTAAAATTAACACTACTTAAATTAACACTACTTAAATTAACATTACTTAAATTAACACTAACTAAAACTAACCGTAACACTAACACTAAACTAAAGTAACACTAACACTAACTAAAATTAAAACTAACACTAAGTAAAACTAACACTAACTAAAATTAACACTAACACTAACTAAAACTAAACTAACACTAACGCTAACTAAAACTACTAATTACACTAACTAAAACTACTCATAACACTAACTAGAACTAAACTTACACTAGTTAACACTTAAACTAACAATAAACTAACATTAACATGCACATATATGTACTTATACTACTAAGTCGTCGGAGTGTGGCTCACCGGTGGCCAGAGTGGAGGAGGCGCCGGCCGGAGTGGAGGAGCGATGTGCGCTGGCCTGAGTATGGGAGGCGCCGGCGGCCGGAACGGCTCTCAGGGTGGTGGAGCAAAGGCGCCCGATGAGAATGGGTGCCAGATAAAGCATGGGACGTCGGGGGACGGTGCGGGATGGCGACTATCGGATATATACCGAATAGGGGTATGTCCGGCATTGGTCTAAAGAGCCGGGTTACCCGGGTAGCCTGTTGGTAGTGGATCATAGCCCATTGGGCGGCCCAGTAAACTAATGCGCACGAACCCGGATTCTAGAAGAACCCGGACGATAGAACGACTCAAGGTGACAACCATGTAAAAGCCCCGTCCTCTCGGGTCGTCTCCTCCAGGCGATCGAGGGGGCGAAACCCTAGCCCAGCGCCACCACCCCCTCCTCTCTCTGTACCCCACCTCGCCGTTCCTGGAGGCGGCCGCCGGACAAAGTCCTCGTGGCGCCGGTGATGGGGGCGGTGGGGATTTGGTCTCGGGGCTCTCGCGCGGCGGCATGGAGGTCCCTGTGGTGCTGGGCCCGTCCGCGTCGTCGAGGTCGCCGGCCGCTGCGCCTTCCCGTGCCCCTCCCTCGGGTGGTCTATGCTCGGTGGTGGAGGTCGCCCGGTGTGGGACCTTGGCGGCCTGGATGCGGAACCGGGGTGGCGGCCCAGTGCCTGCCGGCGTGAGTTCGCCGCGGAGGCGGCAGCATCCCGGTGAGCTTGCTGCGGTAAGCGGCCGGCGGCTGCGTGCGCCCTGGCCTGCTGCCACGCTCGATCTGGCCGCGCGGGCCCGATCCGGGTCGTGCGGGCCTCGATCTGAACTTCCCGGCTCGGACTGGGCGTCCGGGCCGCGTTTGACTAGGTCGCTGGTCCTTGCCGGCCGGCGGGAGTAGGGACTCCCCGGCCTTCCCAGCCCCAGCCTCCCCTGCACGCGATGTCTCGCCCCGCCACCGCCATGGCCAACTTTGCCTCGCCTCTCTGTCCGGCTCCGCCGCGGGGCTCCGCTCCTCCCCGTGGTACGCTCCTCCGCCCGCGTTCCTTGCGGCTAGCATCCCTGCCCCACTCTGGTGTGCGGGCTCTGCCAGATCCATGAGTCGATCGGAGGAGTCGGCTGGCCCAGACGCCGCAGACTGGAGAAATCTCTGTGGTGGCGCCGCGCCCCCCAACGCGCGTCGTGACGGAGAGTCCGGTTGCCAGAGGCGTGCGGTCGTAGGTAAGCTGGATTGTGGCACCGTCGGGTCGATGGCCTGATCTAGGTTTTGGTGGTTTGCGGTTGCTGCCGACTGACGTGTGTGTCGCCGGTGTGCCCGGTAGGGGTCGGGCCACCGTGCTCCTTTGCTGGGAGGTCGAGAGGTCTCTTATCCTCGGTCGTCTCCACGTCCCCGTGACGGTGGCCAGCTATCTAGGGAAGAAGCGCACCAACGAAAGTTGTGTAGGTTCCCCTGCCCATGACGACAACGCCGGTGCGCGCCATCCACCCTCTCGGGGGCGTCATGTTGATGCCTTTCTCTTCCGATCTGCTGGATCACGTCTCTTGTGTCCGCTTGGTCGTTCGTTCGTGCTCGATGGGTCTCTGGTCTGGGACATGGCGAAAGCTTTGCATGACCTTGGTTTGTGCCGCCGACGATGACGCCGCATAGCGCCGTTCCCCTCCTTGGAGGCGTTGCTCGAAGCCCCTCTCCGACGACTCTATCTGGCCTTACGTACATTTTTTGGATTCAACGGCTTTGCTGCTTTCGATCGAAGTCGACGCCTCTCGCGTGCAACTGAAGACAAGGCTAATTATCCGGGTTTAAGCGAGCTCCTTTAGCTTAGGTTCGTGTTGCCTGTTTCCGGCTTTTTTCCGTCTGTTGTGTTGTACTATGTGCCTGTATGTGTAGCTGGTAACCCCAGCGTGGTGTTGTAATGCTTGTACTCCTAGCCGGTTGTTGGCTTCGTTAATTCAAAGCCGGGCTCATTTCGAGCCTTCCATCTAAGAAGAACCCCGGACCACGGCCCAAAGTGGTGCGGCTTGGAGGAGAAGACGGATTCCTTACTTTCCAAGTTAGACACTTTCCGTAGTCTTCTAGGTTTCCTTTCTGTAAGCCCGAACCAGGCTATCTATATAAAGCCGGACGGGAGAGAAGAAATATGTAGACAATTAGCTAGAATCCAACTAGCCGAGAAGTTGATCCTCGTAGAGTTAGCAAAACCCTACTCACATTGTACTTTGTATACATCAGATTTCAGCCCTTATTTAGTAAGATTGCAGGAGTAGGAACGCCGCCTAATTGTGTCGACCCGAACCTGGGTAAAACTTGGTGTTCTCGATTGTTGTACTACCACGTCCCCACGTCTCTACCCGTAGGCTCATGGCACCCCCGTCTATGATTCTTACTACGATGTCTCGACAGTTGGCGGGCCAGCACCCACCGTGGGGCCAGCGATGCCAGCGCCCACCGTGGGATACTCGGTGGAATCGGCAGTAAAATAACTATCGGAACCATGGAATTCGACAACGACGTCGCGCGCTTCCTCGACAACGGATCATACATGCCAGCACGGAATCACCTCGTAAGTGCCTGTATTTTACCAATTGGATCTGCAAACATCTTTATCGTTTTAACTACAGAGGCAATGGGATTCTGTGGTGGAAGTAAATTTATCCCACCCGCGCTATACCCAATTGAGGAAGACTATGATACCTGGTTCTGCTCAGTTCGCCAAAACCCTGAATTTGATGCCTCTTCGGAGATGCCTGCAATCAGATCTCACTTCATTGGCATGGTGCAGTCCGAGGTCGCCGAAAAGACGGAAGTAAGCAATCCTGTGGAAGAAGCAAAAAAACAAAATACCATAGGTCAAGTGGAAGATCTGACACACGTCAGTGAAACGACGAACTCGGAAGCCGACTCCGTGTTAGCCGTTATAGAAGTGAGATTGGAGTCAGAACTCGGATCTGAAGATATAGATTCCAAAGAAGAGGATGAAGACGTTTTCGAGAGAAAGGTCAAAGGCTATGCAAGGGAGCTTCCATGAATTACTTATGTCAAAACTGGCTGGAAAAATGGATGTCGAAGACGATGAAGACCCCAAAACACCTCTGCCAGATTAGGAAAGAGAGGATGGCAAAACTAGTCCAATCTATCCCGATGTCAAATAATTGACAGAGGACGAACCTGGAAAAAAACCTCCCTCTTCCAAGAAGAAAAAGAAGACTGCCAAGAAACTCCAGAAGAAAATTTTGGCCGATATTGCTAACCAAAACCTAGAAGTATGAGGAGAAAGCAGAGTCACACCCCGAAGAAGAAAAAGAAAGAAATCCTTGTCCCACAAATGTAGGATCAAGACGAAATCGATCTGATTCAAACACCATTGGGACGAGACGAACCCCCTAAAGTGTTGGAATCCAGGAGACAAGCTCTACAATGGAAGCAACAACATCTATTCCGTACTGACATTAAGTTGTAGCAGGAAGAAATAGAGGAATATGAAAGAAGGAATAAATCTGGCATAAAACCTACGCGGTTACCCGGAATTACAAAACCAAATGTACTGCCACCAAAAGAAAGGTTCCATAACCCTTCTTGGCAAATGCAAGTTAACGGCACCAATGCCAAGGGCGAGCGCATATACAAAACCGCAGTTGAAAATGCGGAGGCCGCTTTCGCCATTGAAAGATCATCTACCGTTTCGATAATTAATGACAACATGACAATCTTACTAATATATATTTAGAGCACTTGCAGGTTTTATTTGTTATTTATAAAAATGCCCAGGTTCTTCAAGTACACTTCCTCAATGGGTTACAGGAATGATCCTGTAGGAAAAGGCTCGAAGAAACAAGTTTCAGATGCTGTTTTTGCAAGAAGCGGAGGCTTCGATGAAACCACCGGAACCTCCAGCCCGTTCATTTGCCAGCTCTTCCAGGCGACAGCCTCCGGGGCAACCTCCGGTGCAACCTCCGCTAAACACACCTTCGGGTGCATAAGAGCGGAGGCTGCAACGGAGCCTCCGGTGCACCTCCGGTGGGCGGAGCCTCCGCCAAAACCACCGGAACCTCCGTTGGTTCCACTGCCCCATTGTGGGGCCGGACTCCGGTGGCACCTCTGATCAAAGTGCCTTCGGGTGCATACGAGCGGAGGCAAGAGCGGAACCTCCGGTGAACCTCCCGTGGGCGGAACCTCCGCCAACACCACCGGAGCCTCCGCCCTGAAGATTCCAGAATGAAGCAAATGCTCCGTGCGAGTGCGCATAAGTGAAGACCACCGGAGCCTCCGGTGCTGCGTGGGCTGCTCAACGGCCACATTGGAGAAGGGGTATTTAAAGCCCTTGCCCTACCTCACAAATGTCAAGCTTTTCCCACTCTCTCTCCTAGTCATTAATGAAAGCTTCAACCTCCTAGATCTCCCTCTCCAACCACCCAAACACTCCAAAACTTTGTGGAGAGCTAGAGGAGACCTAGATCCGTGATTCCACCGAAGGAATTTCAATCCATCCACCACATCCTAGTAGATCTAGAATCCTACTTGAGGCCTAAAAACCTTAGTAGATCTTGTGCTTGTAGCTTCCACCTTGTCGCAAGCAGCTTCGAATTCATTGAGATCCTCCAACCATCTTGTGGAGTGTCCTAAACCTCGTGTAAAGGTTTGGTCAACGCCTTAAAGTCGACCTCATAGTGGAAACGAGAATCTCCCTCACCGGAGAAGCTCAAGGAGAATAATTTATGCACAACCGTGCTATTGAGGAGCACCTAGGTGGCTCCCCACCTCTCCAACGTGGACGTACTTCTCTTGAGAAGGGACTACGGCAAACAAATCCTTGCTCCTTGTTTAACTTGTGGTTTATCTTGTTACCTTTCATTTTACTTCCGGTGCGTATCTTATCTTGCTCACATAGGTTGCTCACCTAGCTGCACATCTAGAGAACCTTATCTTATCTTGCTTATGCCTAACTAAAAGGAAAAGAAAAGAAAATTGGTAGTCAACCTATTCCCCCCCTCTAGTTGACCATAGTGCACATTCAATTGGTAGCGGAACCTCGGCTCTTGCTAAGGGCTTAACCGCCTAAGAGTATAATGGTCAATGAAAATGAGCCCGACGGTTCTAATGCGGAAATCGCCAAAATGGCTGACACTATAACTAACCTACAAGAAACGGTTGGAACTCTCCAAACCTAATTGTCCAAGGTTAATTCTAGTGTTGGTTCGGAGGTTTCTAGCATAAAGAAAATGTTGGAGGCCATGAAGGGGAAAACCAAGGAGCTTGAGGAACAACCCCCCACCGCCGAAGATGTTAGCTCGCATGATGAGTCCATTCCAGACATTGCCAAAATGGAAGCTAAAATTGCTTTAGCCAAGGATAAATCCAAGGCAAAGGCCGATAAAAAGGCTAAGGGTAGTGGGAGCTCCGAGGGCTCCAAGGCTCAAACGGCTAATGGTTCGTGTCTAACTCAAGAGTTCCACCACCTGCCAATTATGACTCTATCCATCCCATTGTCACAATGTCACACATGGTAAACGGCGGAGTTCCTCCCATCCTTAACACTAATGAATTTTCTTTTAGGATGTTCGATATGGAGTCTCATATTTCAGGATCTTGCACCGCTTTGTGGAGAAGTATAATCGATGGATTTCATCCTCATGATGCAAGCAACTTGACTACAAGAGAATACATTGAATTTCAACTCAATAAGACCACTCTCTTCACTATCCAAAAGGCTCTCCCAAGAGAACATCTTGAACACATCCGCGGTATCAAGGCCGCCAAGGAGGCTTGGGATAAACTTGACACCTTGTTCGAAGGTAATGCTAGCATCCAATCATCAAAGTATGATGTAGCTCTTGACAAGTCCGAGAACTTTGTTATGCTTGAAGATGAGAGTACGGAGGAACTATATAGAATAGTTGTCACCCTTGGCAATCAATTAGGGGATTTTGGAAAGGAGGAAATCTCCGATGAATGGATCAAGAGGAAGTTTGTCAAGGACATAACACCCTTTGAGAAGAACCTATCAACTAGTATTCGAACAAGATCGTATTACAACTCTCTCAACTCCATTGGTGTTCTTAGTGAGTTCATAGCCATATCCCTATCTCACAACAGCGCGGATGATGCTCTCGATCGCATAGAAGAAGTGGATGAGGATGATGAGGACTATGAAGGCACATACAAGGGTGCTCATAAGTACATCGCTCTCGCCATGCATGGCTATTGGAAATAGATGGGAGGCTCACAAGGCTGATGCTCCTAGACCTTCAAGAAACAAGATCTACAAGAAGAAAGGGGAGCGGCCAAGGACATGCTTCAATTGTGGAAGTGCAAATCACTTTTTCAAGGAGTGTCCTTTTGAGCCAAGATAAGAGAATGAAGGGAAGCTTGTTCTCAAGGACAAGAACAAAGAACCACAAAACAAGAACCTTTCTAGACGAGTCCGAAGGGCTCTATATGTTCAAGAACGGACCACATTGGAAACATACTACTCTGGAGATGAAGGAGAAGATGAAGTCTTAGGTTTGGCCCACGTCGCCATAGCTTGGTCTTCCTCTTCATCGGTCTCTCTATTTGAATCCCCCAATGAGAAGGAATTGACCAGTCCAACATGTCTCATGGCAAAAGCTACCGTGGTAATATCTTCCACCTCCAAGTCTATTGCTACTAGTTCTCCCTCATTATTGGATTGTGTGGAAAACATTGTGGATGATGAGGAGGCTAAGAGTCTAGGCTCTTGGTTATGCAGTCTTGAAGGTGAAACCAAAGAAAAGGTAAAAGCCCTCTTGATGCAACTAGATAATGCTAACTCTCTCATAGATGAGAAGGAGGTGTCAGACCCCGGACCCAGAGATATACATACTGTTATGTGCTCCTAGCCATGGACTCACAAGGGCTTCAGGGTTACCAGCCCCGGCCGCAACAAACAACGGCAGGCAGACCGGATTCATCGGCACATAGTCCGGATCCCCGGTCTACTACTCCTTGTATCCATGCTAGTCATAACCAACTATGCATACCCAAGAATCCACGAGTAGGATGAAACTGAAGGAACGGGACCAAAGTTATACAGAGATGCTATGTGTCCAGTAAGTGCAACAACAATCGAGGGTTACTGGGGTTACCTCGCCCCAGGCCGATCACATCGACAGGCGGGCTCGGACATGGATCATCGGCTCCACAACCCCTCGACTGCGACAACTATGCAGGCATAGCCAAAACTGTATAACAAAGAGCTCGAAAACCAACAATCGATCAAAGCAGTACTCTAAACATGAAGCTTTATTAAACAAGTGTTACTAGAGTATAGCTTACAAAGAGAGGTCACACGACCCAACATTACATCAGACAACGGAAGGCAAATTATGTTGCTAATCAACAAGAACCAAATAGGCCTAAGAGGCCGCAACATAAGGCGACGTCCCAGCCCATAGATTCCAGGCTGCTACCTGGGAACCACGAACTACTCGTCGATGTCCACGTCGAAACACCACCGAACTGAGGAACTCCACCTGAACCAAGTTGAAGCAAACATGAGTACGGGAGGTACTCAACAAGACTTAGTTAACCTATTATATATCTGCTTCTTTTAGAAAGAGTTATGAAGGTTGTTTTGCGTAAAGCCATCTTTGTTTTCCAAGTTGAGGGAGGAATAGCACGTCTCATGGAATATTTTGAAAACAGATGAGAAAGCTACTCAACTACTGAAATCATCATCTTTTTAATCCACCAACTCATATCAGCACCTCGTGCTTCAAAGATCACCTCCTCAAGTTGTTCCGGTAACTCAATCTACAAGGTAACCCCTCTCGGCATCTCCGAGGAGGCATCCTTCATTCGTTATCAACAAGTTTTAGTCATTCCGTTAAAGTTATCTATGATCACAGAATCCGTCACCAAGTCGTCCTTAACCGCGGACACGGCTTTTCAAAAAGATTTAACCCTGCAGGGGTGTACAACTTTAACCACACGTACCAACCAACTCTTAATGCCACATGATTAGCACTAGTCCGGGAAGTGCCGGCAGATGAAGTTTGACCACGACCTTTCCCTTGCTTCGCCTATTCCATGAGTCGCTCCGAGTAGAGATGGACCGCCAATAGGGAGTGGCCATCTCCTGCCGGGTCTCTATCGTTGTGAGCGGTGCTTCAACTACTGTCTCGCCACAGGCTGTTGCACCGCCACGTCCTAGTTTTGCAAACGTTTTTAATATCCCCGCGAATCCAAATGGAAAGCCCGAACTAGGCAACTCATGGAACAAACTAGGCAAGTTGAGACCGAGGGGAATCCAATCCCTCGTGTGGATGCACGCTCAGTCTTGGCTCAAAGACGAGAACTCGCTCCTAGGGGCATGAACGAGACTACCACCACAGACCCTCTGTGGTCTCGTCATCCACACCTTTAAATCATGTTAATCAAACATCTCTTAACTTACCACTACTTCCTGCCATACTAGATTATTTCGTAACTCTGATTCATCAACCGGATGGAGCAGAGATAACAAGCATGTATGACTAAGCATGGCATATTTGAGGCTCTGGCGATACACACAAACAACTCCTATGTCTGCTAGGAGCATTGAATCATGATATCTGGGTTATGCAAATAAATAGGATAACTCTATCTATTGACTCAAAATACATTGGAATCGAATGCATTTGTACGAGAATCAAAAGTCTTTCGAAATCATATATGGGCAGATAAGAGGTTATGCTTGCCTTGCTTCAAGAAAACCAGAGAGAGTCTTCGGGAATAAGTGCTTGACTTGTCGGTTAGGATCAAGTATTCTCCATGGCGTTGTCGATCTTCTCTTCGGGGTCGCGTTCTACCGATCAGAAGCAAAACACCGGAAGAGAAACAAAAATCAACACATGGCATCGATGCAATGCGCAATATGTATGCATGAGCAAATTAATGCAATGAAATAAAGCCCTAAGCATGATCGTTGGCTTGCTAGGGTTCATATGGCAGATATGCAATTTTACTGAGATTAACCCGAAATAGACCCCGGAGGGGGTTTCGGGCGATCTTAGAAGTGAGTACAATTTAAAAAGCTCAAATAGGTTTAAAAACATCATAACTAGATTGTAATTGTCATTTTGAGCAATTTGGTATATAACTTTTAATTTTCCAATTTTACTGAATAAAATCTTATTTTTCTATTTTTAAATGATTAAACAACATTAAAATAATGCTCATTTTTCAACTTGGTCAAACATATATAAAAGTGACATAAACAGGTAGCTTATATTTTTCTGAACATTTTGATACCTTTCTTTTATTTTTCTGAGTTATAAAACAACAGTTATTGAACTATTCAAATTAATTACTTTTCTGTAAATAATAGCCATTTTCTTGAAATGATAAAAACAGGGATATGACATCATAATGATGTCACTGTGACATCATGTGGAGGCAAAATCCTCTGTTGAACTCGAAATCGAATGAATTGTGGCTTAAATTTCAGATTAAACGGGGCTATGATGTGGAGGACGATGAGACGAACGCGTTGGTGGTAGCGGTTTAACAAGAGGTTGTCGGAGTGGCCGGCGGCGAGCGAGAACGGCGGCGGCCGGCGGTGGTTCACGGCGGCAACGAGCTACGGGACACGGGGAAGGACGGGAGGAGGCCCATGAGAACCAGGAGCTCACCGAGAGCGTCGTAGAAGGGTCGAGGAGGCCGTAGGGGCAGCGGTGGCGCCGGAATCGGCGAGGGCGTCTGCCGGCCGGAGATGATTTTGTTGGAGGAATCCGCGTTTCCCCGGCCTTCTCTGCTGCTGAACGAGCTCGAGGGGGAAGATGGGACCACAGGGAGAAGAACGGCATGCTCAGAGGGGCCAGGGACGGCCGGAAACGGTAACAACGACCGGCGGCCACCACGGTTAGGTTAGGGTTAGGGTTCGTTCCAGGTGAGGGAGCCAGAGAGAGAGGGGTTCGAGGGGGAGAAAGAGGGCACGACGTCTTCGGGTCGTCTCATCCACGCAATCAAGCGGCAAGTAGGAGGTGGCAGCGGCGGCGGCACGGCTGCCACACAGCTGCTCCTTCTGGCCGGAAGGAAAGAAGAAGGGAAATAAAACGATTTTTCCCATAACCCCCTAGCTTTCTGGAAAACTGCAAAGAGGTCCTTGTCCACTCAAAAACAGAACATAAACCACTGTTTTGAGGGCCTTTTAGGAAACAGAAAAATTGCCAAATATAGGTTTTGGAAACCTTATCAAATTTCCAACCAAACCATGTTTTGTTTTGGTGTGAATGAAATATTTTCCAACACAAAATTTTGGGAACCAAAATAAGTACTATTTGTGGTAATTTCTCAAACCATAAAAATTAACAACTTAAATTGTTCCAACATGGTTCAAAAATTTGTTTTCATGCATGTATGAGATGAACACAACACCACACACTTTTGTTAGCAAAAATTGGGATGTTTATAATCTACCCCCCTTACAAGAATCTCGTCCCGAGATTCCTGAAGGAGAAGAAAGAAGAACACCGGTTTGAATGATCTTCTCGAACCTTACGGTTCTCTTCTTGAAGAGGTTGATCCGTAGCACTTGCGAAGATCTCCAGCGGCTACACCTTAGGTAAGAGGGAAAACTCTTAGGAACTGATCTTGACGAAGATCGAGTTTCTCATGGGTAACTCATGAAAGGATGTTCATAAAGAACTTTTGAGTTAGCAGGCATGAAACACATCAAGATAACGGAGGAAATAAAAGAGGGTTTCAAGTTTATGGACGAATGTTCTGGAAAGGATTTAGAATATGAGCTTTGCACAAGTCTTTAAATCCTTTTTGGAAAAGAAAGGTCGAACAACTTTTGACATCGAGTTTTCTTCAAGCAGAATACCAAGATGGAGAGAATGGTCTTGGATACCAAAACATAATATCCACAGACGAGGGAAAACACGAGAAAACACTGTAATCGTGCGTCGGAGAGAATTTGATACATGATTATGTTCACTCTTCGGAGTGGACACAGAAGATAACGGAACTTTCATTCCGTTAAAGTTTGTTGAAAACTTTGTCAAAGATCGGGATATTACTTCACAACGGAGGATGAGTAACCAAAGGATGATGGAACACCGTAGTGAAGGAGGGATTCTTGGTCACACCATAAGGATGGTTAACCAATGGGGATTGAAACACCGGAAGAAAATAGGAAATCTATTTCCTAGGGTGGATTTGACATAGCAATATGTTTACCACATGGTTAAAATCCCATGGCTGAAGTAACTGACAAATTCACACAATGTGTGAGATGAACAGAACTTCCGGTACTAACAATTTGAGGAAGGAAACTGAACAAAGGTGGTTACAGAACACCAAGAGATGTTCTCCTGATGAACTTGTTTCCACTGAAACAAAGGTTTGGAGGATCAACGAAGAGACATTGGAAGAATCAACTTCCATATTTTCCTGATGTTCTAGATACCAATATTAGGCTTGTTCAAGCCTTTATAGGTAAACAAGTGAAAATGAACTTAGGTTCGGAAGAACGGTGAGGGAAACTTGTTAGAATGAACCACACAAGAATTCTCACTGAGAGTGGCTGTTCTCACGGATTCAAGGAGATATGACATTAGGCCTTCCGGCTAATTGTGTCAACCACAACATCAACCATGCCGGATTTTCAAATGGACCTAGATCAATATCCTTAAGGGAACACCAACCATCGTTGCTGCTTGAGATTCAGCTCTGGTTAGTGGGTTGATAACTCAGACTTAACATGTTTGATCAAAGAGGTTGCACCGGTTACCAACGAGATACATATGCTAGATTCTCAAGATACTGACTACGATGCCACACTCAAGAGGATGAGTGAGATTGCAGAACTCATGTATTAGCAACTTGCGAAAGACGGTTGCACCTACATGGTTTAGTTGCAACAAAACACATCGGAGTCCTTGTGGGAAAGATGATTACCAAGATAACGAAGTTCATAGACTTCCTCTCTTTCACGGATAGTCAGTCAGTGGCCTTGCGTGGATGCAAACTTCTTCAAATAAATGGAGGTAACAACCTACCATCTCAAGGATAGACCACACGTGCATGACCAACTTGGGATTATTCCGGAAGGAACAAGAAAACTCTTCTCGAATCCAGGGCGACAACTTTCACCATAAGCTCATGAACCCGAGAAAGTCACTTCGAACACCGAGAGCAAACTCTTCGTAATGGAACAAAGATGGTTCTCGAAAGTTTCCAACATTAGTTCCAAGTGTTCAACATTAACCTCTTGCAACTTGGAGAAAATAGGAATGTCATCGATGGGCTCGACAACACGCTTATCAAAACACTCCAAGAAGAGGGGTTTCATATGATATATGAACAAGGCAGAACATTGGTCAGACCAAAGGACATGAGGTGTACTCGGGCCAAACACCATGAGTGAAAACACCATCAGGATAGTCCTTGAATCTGGACTTGATCTGACGATAGCCCAAATCAAATCAAGGTAGAATGACAGCATGTCCATTAAAGAGATACTATCATGCTTCAACACGAGGAAAACTAGATATCCCTTATCAAAGGAACAAGTTGGCGGAGCTTTTGCCTTTCAACTCTCCAAGTTGTTGTTTAAGCTCAACCACTAGTCCAAGGTGTCTAGCGTAGTTTCTTGGGGAGAGGAGTGGTTCAAATTACTCCTGGTTTAGACATCACGGTCAGGTAAAACCTGGTGATACTTCTAGAAAGACAACCAGAATATCACAACCTACCGTTAGGTCTAGGAATTTGAAAGGAGGCTTGCTTTTCAAAGCAACTGATATGAACATGAAAGCTTGGCATGAACCTAACTCTCTGACCGAGGATATGAACCGGAGTGAACGGGTTTGGTAACACAGTTAACTTCAAAAAGAGGCTGGGTGATCAGTAGTGCTAAGAAGGATACAGATGTTTCTTAGACTTTCCAAAGCAATAAGATTGCTAGGAATAGCAGATACACATGTCGATGAACAGACCCATCATTCTCAAGCATTCAAGCTTGGAGGAAAGGGGGGGTGAAGACGGTAAGAGCCTCGCTTCATCAAGAAGGCCATGAAACTTAACACGACCTATTGATATAAAGGATTGTGATACTCGAAGGTGGAACAGAACAGAAGCTGATAAAACTTCTTTAATCTGTGGGTTACAAAACTTTGACCTGGTCCTTAAGATGAACAAGGTACTGGAGTTTGTTTCTCCTGACATTCCAAGGTGGAACGTTCTGACGGAAAACAAGAGCAAATGCATCGGAAGAATCCAACACACATATGCAACTTGGTGTCCAAAACAACGGACGAAGTTTGGAAGCAACTAAGAAATAAGAACGTGCTCGGGGGAATCCTGAGATCACGTTTGAAAGCACATGTTAATACTCATTTGTAGAACCCATGCCAAGAAGAGAAATATAGCTGAATCAAGAAGAAAGATGTGGAACTCATGATGATCACTCTTGTTGCGATCCTTCTGATTCCAATAGGAAACCTATGGCTGTTGGAGTTGAGATTACCTAGCCATCCTGAGGTAGAACGGATTCCTCAGGATCCAAAGGAATAAAACTTGGGTTAAAAGTCAGCATCCTGTACTGATAGCATGAGCACCACATGGTTATAAAACCATACGATTTAAACCACAGCAATTCAGCACATTCCGGGACCTTCGGTTCAAGTCCAAGGTTGAAAACTTAAACAAAGGAGTAACTACTCTCCTAGTGTCTTAGGAACACTATGAATAGAAATTACAAAATATCTTCCAGAAACCATAGATAGCTCCGGTAGAATTGGAACGGAGGATAACGAATACATTCGACATGAAAAGGAAATCTCGAGGTTCAGGATTTTGAGATTTTGGAACATGTAGGAATGTGGAATACGGACAACTCTGAGAGATTAGGATGGGAAGGAAATCTCCCAGTTTAAGAGATAACGGAACACACACGACTCTAGAAACTCATAACTAGGTCAACTTGGGTAAAAACGTCCTTGCCAGAGAAGGCACCTAGGTTTTGAATGACTCGAAGAGATAGCAAAACCTTTTCAAATCAAAACGGGTAAGGTGACCCAGAGTTAGAGCGATACCAGATAAGGAGTAAAAAGAATCCTAAGACGGTTTTTCACAACTCATTTGAGGTTTCAAAGTAGTTTTCACAATCACTAGACTCAACATCGACCAAGCAGTAAGGTTTTCCTACAGGCAGTCCTGCTCTGATACCAGTTCTGTCAGACCCCGGACCCAGAGATATACATACTGTTATGTGCTCCTAGCCATGGACTCACAAGGGCTTCAGGGTTACCAGCCCCGGCCGCAACAAACAACGGCAGGCAGACCGGATTCATCGGAACATAGTCCGGATCCCCGGTCTACTACTCCTTGTATCCATGCTAGTCATAACCAACTATGCATACCCAAGAATCCACGAGTCGGATGAAACCGAAGGAACGGGACCAAAGTTATACAGAGATGCTATGTGTCCAGTAAGTGCAACAACAATCGAGGGTTACTAGGGTTACCTCGCCCCAGGCCGATCACATCGACAGGCGGGCTCGGACATGGATCATCGGCTCCACAACCCCTCAACTGCGACAACTATGCAGGCATAGCCAAAACTGTATAACAAAGAGCTCGAAAACCAACAATCGATCAAAGCAGTACTCTAAACATGAAGCTTTATTAAACAAGTGTTACTAGAGTATAGCTTACAAACAGAGGTCACACGACCCAACATTACATCAGACAACGGAAGGCAAATTATGTTGCTAATCAACAAGAACCAAATAGGCCTAAGAGGCCGCAACATAAGGCGACGTCCCAGCCCATAGATTCCAGGCTGCTACCTGGGAACCCCGAACTACTCGTCGATGTCCACGTCGAAACACCACCGAACTGAGGAACTCCACCTGAACCAAGTTGAAGCAAACATGAGTACGGGAGGTACTCAACAAGACTTAGTTAACCTATTATATATCTGCTTCTTTTAGAAAGAGTTATGAAGGTTGTTTTGCGTAAAGCCATCTTTGTTTTCCAAGTTGAGGGAGGAATAGCACGTCTCATGGAATATTTTTAAAACAGATGAGAAAGCTACTCAACTACTGAAATCATCATCTTTTTAATCCACCAACTCATATCAGCACCTCGTGCTTCAAAGATCACCTCCTCAAGTTGTTTCGGTAACTCATACGCAGTACCGTATTTATACAGGTATATACAGCTCAAATACAGAGGAATATCAGTAGACAAAATGTATCAAAACAGTTCTTTGACAAACAAGTTATATATCATAGTTGATCATACTGCTTAGAATTCCTAATAGCTACATCAAACAGTTGATTATGAATACAAAGTGTTTATCAGAGTCAAATAGATACAAGTGACCTACATCACACGGTTAATCATCGGGACCGATTACATCGATTGATGATGCTTCATCATCGGGACAAGTGACCTATCTAGTCGCCGATAACCTAATCATCTAGCTAGGAACCATAGCATGACGAGCGAGGCGACGGCGACAAGAGCGGCTGCGATGGTCTTCATCCACTTGTTGTTGTTCTTCTTGATCTTCTTCTGTTCCTCCTCGAGATGGATGAACCACCTAGCTTCCGCCGCCACTCTTGTGTTTTAGGATTTGTAGGCATTCCCTTTGAACTTGTTCACCTGCTCGAAGCAGTCTTCCCAGTGATCGTAGACTCCTGGAACCCTGCCTCTAAACACCACGTAGCACCTCGGCATCTGTAATGACAAGAAAGAAAAACAAAAACAATAGTTTTAAACATGTCTGCAATAGTAGTAAGTGGAGAAATATGACATAAATAAGATGAAAGTTAAACACAAAGGAACAAGATGATCATCTTTTAAACACAAACACAAACACAAAAGATCAAACGAACATCACAAAGTAAAACTGCAATAATAAAAAGTAAGATAATCAAGCCATATACGATTCATAACCGTAACGATGTGTGCCTCATATTTAGAGTGGACACATACAAGCCGCCGAAGTGGTGCAGCTGCGCCAAGTGGGATGCACAAGATCCTAACTTTGTGAAAATCACAAGGCGCAGCTGACCACTTCGGCCATCTGAGTGTGAACCAACTCTTTTAATCATCGGCATTTACTTATTCAAAAGATCGTACGACCATCACAAGTAGGACCGCAATAATAAAATGCAAGATAATCAAGCATTGACATAATTGAGCATCAGTTACAGAATGGACGATTCATAACCGTAACGATGTGTGCCTCATATTTAGGGTGGACACATACAAGCGGCCGTAGGCGGTGCCGCTGCGCCAAGTGGGATGCACAAGATCCTAACTTTGTGAAAATCACAAGGCGCAACAGACCGCCTAGGCCATCTGAGTGTGAACCAACTCTTTTAATCATCGGCATTTACTTATTCAAAAGCTCGAACGACCATCACAAGTAAGACCGCAATAATGAAAAGAAAGATAATTAAGCATTAACATAATAAAGCATCTGTCACACGATGGACGATTCATAACCCTAACGATTGAGTTCGACTATTTTCGGAAAATGTAGCAAGCCTTACAATAGTTCTCACTCCTTCTGACTCATCCTCCCAGGGATTACAACGGGACAGCCCTCCGGAGTGATGAAGGGCCTGTCGTCACAGGCAGTTGCTAGGTAGGTATCTATGTCGCGGTTCGGCAAGTTGAACCGGCAGTAGAATGTCCCACTCTTGTTCACCACTTCATGAACGATTTTCGTGGCAAAGCACTTCTGGATATCATATATCTCTTCTCTAACCTTGTCATCGCCGACCATCGACAAGCGGGAGGCCCATTGTTGGACTTGACTAGGCAGGGTAAGGAACTGTTGATCCCGTACATACGCCCGCATATGATGGAGGACATAGTAGGTGTCTCGGTTACTGCCCGCCGGCTGCTTGACGCACGCGAAAGTCGTCGTGTGGGTGAACACCCGAGCGCCCTGAACGACCTTCTCCCTAGTGATTTTGCCCCCCTTGCGTGGTAGCCGGTGAGAGCATTATCCAAAACTTTCTTCACGTTGGAGTAGTCTTTCTTCACCGCACTCCCTGAGTCGAGATACGTGGCATGCGAATGACTGATACAAATGCAGATGAGTGTGCATTGTGTATATCTGCGCGGAACAATCCAAACAAAGTGTTGGAAAGGAGCGATGAAAATCTAAACAAAATCACTTTCGATTCGGCTAATAATATTGACTTACCCGGCAAAGTAAGGCACGAGGATGTAATCCTTGGTCTGGTTCGCCAGCATGAAGTCCCGGAGATATGTCGACGCGACTACCTGGTTCCCAACGCCGCACAACACGTCGTGGCGCATGTAGAAGGGGTCCGCTATCGCGATGCCCGGTGTATTATCCCTGATGACTTGCACCGCCAGACTGAGCGAGTATAGGCGGATCATGGAGTAGTGCAGCGGATTGCTATGGAACATATCGAAGATGTCCGAATACCGCAGTACTATTCTATCCGCGCCGGTTGACTCGACGAAGCCCAAGTCCTTTGGCACCATGGCAATGAAAACCGGGTATGATGGATCCTTGGATTCAAGAAGACGCGATTCAAGAAAAAGAATGATGTCATGCAAACTCCGCATATCCCCACTTGCGGCCTTGAGCTTGCTCTGGCTAAGCATAGGCTGACCAATCACATGCATCTTCGTATGCTTAGATGTAGGTGGGCCGTCCTGAACACGGAGCGGCATCTTAGCAGGCTGGCTCGCGGACTTTGCGGCCTTGGATCTAGGTCCTCTTTTCCGCGGCTTCGGCGCTTTCGGAATGATCTCCTTCTCAATCTCCTCATTAGCCGCCTTACGGATTGTGCTAGGGCTGAAAATAACTCCACCCTTCGCACTTTTCTGAGTCTCGGTGCAGGGGCCGACATCTGGAGGCGTGTCTTCCTGAGAACCGAAGAGACGCTTGCAATTGGATTTATCCGCAGGAGGAGCCTCACCACGAGCCTCCGTGCTATGGTAGGGTTCTTCTGGAGGAGGAGCAACGTAATCTCCGCCATCAAAGTCATCAGCGATGAAATCCATGGCATCAAGATCAACGTCATTCTCCTGGTCTTGTGCCATCTCCATGTCACGGGTAGGCGACGGCGCGGCGACGGTCTTGCCATGGCTCCGCTCCGGAGCTTCTAGAGGGGTTGTCTTCGAGGTGGTGCCTCGCGCCGGTAGTTCTAGAGGCGATGTCCGCGGGGTGGCGCCCCTCTTCCCCAGGCGAATCTGGCTCTTCGGCCATTCCATGTTCCAAGGCATGCACTGGAGCAGCGTCAGGGTATCGGGGTCATCTTCTTCTTGGTAGGGTTGAATGGGAGGCAACAAGTCGTCGTAGCCCGCCAGCACCCGAAGCACTCGAACTCTATATACGTCTTCGCGCATCGGCCTGTTGTGGAACCTGCGGGTTGACGGTTGAACGATCATACCCACAGCAACATCCTTCAACACGCCGTCCACTGTGTGTAAGAGAGTGCATGGAACGTCGTCGTTCTGCGGAAAACATGCAGGGCGTCAGAGAGGCCAGTCTAAGGCAAAGGAAGATCGACGCTCCAACGCTTAACTATTTACCTGGCTGGCGAGGGCGTCGAGCTCCTCTAGTGGCGAGGGGCCAACGACGACGGCGGGCGTGCTACTGCTCAATGGCGAGGGAGAACCGGCGGCGGGCGTGGAACCGATGGCCAGGCGGCGGTTGTTCGTTGGTGCACGCTCTTCATTCGGCGGAGGACCGCCCACTGTGGGCGTGCAACGGATGGTCAGGCGGGTAGAGGCGGGCGGAGTCACTATCGGCGCCGTGGTGTAGGCGGGCGGAGTCACAAGTGGGTCCGCCATCGTGGCGTTGGCCGGCGAGACTCTGGACAAGTCTCTTGAGTTGCTGCCCTGCATGCTAGGCACCGGGCACGGCCCCACTCGACGTCCTTCATTCCATCGAGTAACCACATCGTAGATGGTAGGCAAAACGCTGCCCATTTGTTCTGCCAAAGCTGTTTTGACAATATTAGGAATATCGGCAACTTTGGCCTTGAGGTCTGCAATCTCGCGATCGCGGGCTTCGTCACGTTGGATATCTTCGATGCTCCTCTTTCTATTCCTTCTCGCCTCCCTGGGCTCCTTGAAGTACTCTCTGAGCTTCGTCGTCGTGCCCAGGTCACAAACTCGGCCACCTGACGGCCTTTTGTGCTTTTCCTTCCCCTGCGTCACGTTCACAGCCCTATTTAAAGTGTCGTCCCACGGGCCGTGCAGCCTCGGCATGGATGACGGGGTTCCACCACTTTCGATTTCTAAGTTCTGCACAATTAGCGTGAACCGTTTAGAATTCCACCAGTACACTATGATGCAATCGACTTGATCGTCGAGAGCAAACTAACTAGGGTGGTGTATTTACTTACCAAGTTGTCATACAACGTCTTCACCTTCTCATCATCGGTAGTATACTCATTAGCTACCGGGTCATATGTAAACCGGGCCCTGATGAAGTTTTTCGTCCGCGGCGAGTACTTTGCGAGAGGGTCAGGGATGCCCTGTTCTGCACGTTTGGCGTCCTCCTTCTCCCAATTGGGAATCGCCGCTCTGTAACCGCCGCATCCCAGTTTGTGGGTACCAATGTTCAACTTCCGCATCCTCTGCCCCCAACCAGAGTTAGCCTTGGCGACTTCGCTCTCGCAAATTAGCTTGAAGTCCCGGAGTTCAGCTTCGGTGATTCTCGGCTCACTCGCTAAAACATCCTGCAAGCTATTTTTGGGGTCCAAGACCTTAACCTTCACCCGGTGTTTCCAGTTGGCCAAGGCGGTGTTCATCTTACCAATGGCGGAATGGTTGACCTTATTCCCCTCCAGATTGTCGTTATTGTACTTAAACGGCTCGTCTGGCGGATGCGGGTACAAGTATCGTCCGTGCAGCTTTCTAAAGAGAATAACCCGATAATGGGCATTCTCTTTTTTCCTTAGATCATTGGTTAAGATCCTGACAGTGTCCCGGACAATGCAACCAATCTGGTTGCCGAATCCTTTGACCAACTTCTCGGGCGCGATTGGATACCCAGAGCTATCAATTTCCGTGATCTCTTCACGGTAGGTGCGGAGAGTGTTACATTTCCGTTTCCTCTTCTTGTTGGCTTTGCTACCACCATCTGTCTGACCGCCGGCATCAGTGGTGTCATTTCCGCCGGCGGCGCCACTAGTGGTATCACCGGCGGCGCCACTAGTCGTGGCGTCATCCTCCTCGCCACCGCTAGTGTCCGCGTCAGCCCAGGCATCCGCCGTCGGGTCGTATTGCTCATCTTCTTCGTCGGTGATTTGCCAGAACGGCTTAGAACCGCCGGCCTCGTCGTCGTGTGCCATGTTCTGAAGGGGGAAATTATTGGTTAATCTTAAGGAAACAAAAAATCGACATACTACTCGATCACGGGAAAACGGCTAAGTCCTAAATTCACGGGAAAATTTCGGCATGACCTTTGCTAATTTTCTAACACTAGAGTGCCCGATTCTCGCCGAAACGGAAATTAATCAACATTTCGGCGAAAATGAGCAACTCATTTGAATTCCCTGCAAAGTTTTAAACGGCTCGATGGCCGGACAGATTCTTTAGGCCAACACCAGCACAATTTTTAGTATCTGCAAAATTTTATCCAACACCAGTACCAGCACCAGTCCTACAACACCAGCACCAGTCCTAGAAGATCATTTTTTATCCATCAAAACTATATTACCAGTACCAACACCAGTACCTGCCAAACAAACATAGCCTAGTAGCAGCAATTTCTCATGAACAACATGGAAACAACTTAGCAGCAACAACAACCAATATGATCTCTAAGTAGACACTTCTATATAGATTGGATATGATAAGTAACATCAGTAGCAAATTCTCAGGAACAAGCAGCAAACAAAAGCAAACAAAAGCAGCAGCAAAAAAAATCATAACCATGTTGCTGTACAGAAAACAGCAACAAAAGCTGAAGAATGCAGATGGTGCTCTTCCAAATCAAGATGGCAAAATATCTAGTAGCAGTGCTACTCAAAAATCAAGATGGCAAAGGAGAGAGTCTATAGCCACTCAAATATAGTGCCAGCATTACTACAGACCACCATACGCACACCCTAATTTACCCAGCTACTACAGAGCCACCTGATCAAATCTTTGTCTTACCTACCTGACACAGTTAATGAAAACATATGTGCAAAGCACCTGTTGGTAACCATAGATAGAGGGCACAGCTCTTCTGTAACCAATCCTCCATATTCATTTACTGTTTGCTAACATAAGATTTTACAATCACATGGCCTCTGCACTCCTGAACACAAGGCCTCTACACTCCTGAACACAGGGAACCAGACAATAAAGCAAAACATGCCAAAACAAAAAAAAAACACAGCGGCACCTGCAGGTTCAACAAAATCTCTCCAATTGAGAGCAAGATGACCAACAAAATCTCTCCAACAAAATCACTCCTGAACACAGGGAACCAGACAATTGAAGTGCCAGCATTACTACTGATCAAAACTGACTACTCATGGCTGATCAAAACTGTTGGCTTTTATAGGTGATGATCCAGAGCGATGGTGATAGTGAAAGCTAGGCTCAAGTGTTGGAAGCAGAGTGTTTCTCTTGCGGGCATTTGCTCGAGCACATAGCTGGCTGTGGGAAGAGGGGGGAGCCGCTGGCCACAGGGAACACGGCGAGGACACAGGGAGCCCGTCTGCATCGAGGGAGAAGAAGAGACTTACCCTGTAGGTGGAAGGCGTCGAGCGGGTCGATGCAGATGGCCGGCGGCGCGGCGCTCCTCCTCCCTCGATGCAGACGGGCGGCGCTCCTCCTCCTCGATGCAGACGGCGCGGTGCTCCTCCTCCTCCCTCGATGCAGACGGGCTAGGTGGAGTCTACGGTGGTGCGTGAGGCTGGTGTGCTGTGGACGATGGTGGAGTCTACGGTGGAGAGCGACGGCGGCGGTGGAGACTGGAGGAAGCGAGGGAATGGGCCGGAGAAGGAAGGGGAACAGGGAGAAGAAGGGAACGGCCGGGCGCCCTCCTCGATCTATATCAGCTATACCCGTGACGCACCACAGCTAGGCGCGCCGCGGATTAGATATCCGTGACACACGTCTGGATAGTGCGCCGCGCATTATATAGCCGTGACGCACGTCTGGATGGTGCGCCGCGCATCAGATAGCCGCGACGGGCATCACTGCCGTGCGCCACGCCTATTCGCATAATATGTTCAAAACGTTATGTTGCCTGTTAATATCACAACTGCTTTGTTAGCCCAGTGGTTGATACTGTGATGTGCCCCAGCACCCGGGTTCAAATCCCCCACACCCAATTTTTTTGGAAGTTTTGGAAAACACAATATAAATCAACATAAACACAATATAAATCAATATAACTTTCAAAATAAAATCTCAATTCATGTGTTGACTAATTTAAACACCACATCTTAGTGCATACATATAAAATACATCATCATACATTGTCATCACTGCCTCGAATGCATGCAAACACACGACACATATATCGTTGTTCTTAGAGTTAGCGTTTTACAATTTTCTTTCCCTTCTTTGTCGCGGTTGAGTAATTCAGTCCTGGAACACCGTGACTTCTTCGGTGGAATGGGCGACCTGTAGGTAGCGTTGTCCTGCTTCTTCTTGTTGTGTATTTCGTTCCATCGTCATTGTCATCTTCCATTTTCGGGTCGCCGTACTGGTCAAAGTCTTGCTCGTTGGCTACTCCATCCATTCCGATGATGTTTCTTTTGCCTCTCCGCACGACAACACGGCTAGGCCTTGTCGGGTCAGTAATGAAGAAGCATTGGTCCACTTTGTTAGCCAAGACCCATGGCTCATTTTTTGCGGTGACATTCGTGCCGGATTTGGCTTCAGGTATCACCATGGTGGTGAAATATTGTTCCTTCTTTCCTGACGCTCTTTGCCCATGTGACACGGAACATTGGCACCTTCTCTCCGCAGTAGTCGAGTTCCCATATCTCGTCGATCCTACCATAGTATCTTTCTTTGACGTCACCTGTTAATGATTCCATCGCTACCCCCGAGTTCTGGTATTCGCAGTTCCGGTCCTTATTTGCCGTGTAGAATGTGTAACCATTGATATCGTATGCCTGATATGTCATGAGGTTATGTGCGGGGCCTTGTGACAATGTGAGTACGAGTTTTTCTTCTTCAGAATAAGGCGTCTCCGGTTGATCGGTCATAATCTTCTCCCTGAACCACTGTGTGAAATGGATGTTGTGCTCTCTGATTATTTCTGCTTCGGTCCTGTGTTGTCCCCGGTCACTGTAATACTTCGCGATTAGCAATTTGTGCTTTTCCAACCAAGGATCGACCACTGTTAGATGTTGTAGCGCGACTAGGTTTGCTCTGTCAAAGTCGTTGCGTCGGCCCTGAAAGTCGACATTCATTTCGCGCTGGCCCTCGCGGTGTCCCCATCCACCGAGCCTGCCAAAGTGCCTGTTTACGGGCAGACCAGGGTTCTCATCTTTGTCTAGAAAATTCGTGCAGAAAGAGATGCACTCCTCTGTCAGAAAGCCCTTGGCAATGCTTGCGTCTGGACGGGCCCTGTTGCGGACGTATCCTTTGATGGAACCATTCATCCTTTCGAACGCCATCATAGAGTGTAAAAACGGCGGCCCGAGCTGGATGATATCATCCACGACATGGACAAGGAGATGCACCATAATGTCGAAGAATGCTGGCGGGAAGTATATCTCAAGCTCGCATAGTATCACCACGATCTCTTCCTGTAGCCTTGCGAGTTTCTTCACGCCAATCGACTTTCGAGAGATGACGTCAAAAAAGTTGCAGAGTCCAAACAGCGTTTCGCGGACGTGCTCGTCCATTATCCCTCGAATTGCAACTGGAAGTATCTGCGTCATCATCACGTGACAGTCGTGAGACTTCATTCCGCTGAATTTCTGCTTTGGTACGTCTAGGTATCTGCTTGTCTTCCCCGCATAACCGTAAGGAAATTTGACTCCAAGGAGGCACTTGAAGAATTGGTCGATCTCCTTCTCGCATAGCGTGAAGCACGAAGGGGGACAGTAATATTCCGTCTTCTTGGCCTTTTTGCCCTTGCGGCGACCTTCCGTCCCATCTAACACATCGTCATCGTCATCGTCATCATCATCCGGTTTTCCTCCGTGGAGCTCGCCCTTGATATTCAAAAATCTCAAGTCGTTCCTTGCTTTCGACCCATCTTTGGTCCTCTCCGGCATGTTTAGCAGGGTGCCAAGCAGACTATCGCACACGTTTTTCGTGATATGCATGAGGTCAAGGCAATGGGGTGTGCGGAGAATCTTCCAGTACCTCAGGTCCCAGAGAACAGACCTTGTTTTCCATACACCCTCCAACGGCGCCGGCGCCTTTCGCTTCTTTCCCGGCGCAGGGCACTCTTTCCAGTTCTTCAACAGCTCGTCGATTTCCTCGCCGCTCCTTTGACGTGGGGCTCTTCGCATCTCAACTTCATTGTTGAACAGATCTTTGCGTTTTCTCCACGGGTCATCCTTGCGAAGCCACGTTCGATGCCCCAAGAACACGGTTTTCGATGACCCGGGGTTTCTCTCTAGCTGGAGATACGTAGTGTCATCCATGCACCTAACGCATGCACAGAATCCGTGCGTCACCTGCCCCGCGACATATCCGTAACCGAGGTAGTCATGCACCGTCGTGAGGAGCGCGTCTCTCAATGGGAAAAACGTTTCTCCATAGGCGTCCCACGTATTGGCTGGCTCGTCCCATAACGTGGCTAGCTCCTCTTCCATCAACTGGACATACAGATTGATGTCGTTACCTGGTTGTTTCGGTCCTTGAATAAGCATACTCATCTGTATGTACTTCCTCTTCAAGCACAACCAGGGGGGTAGGTTGTATATACATACAAACACGGGCCAGGTGCTATGGGTGCTGCTCTGGTTGCCAAAAGGATTTAATCCATCCGTACTCATGCACAACCTGATGTTCCTTGGATCATCGCCGAATTCGGGGTATTCGATGTCTAGCGCCTTCCACTGGCTAGCATCTGAGGGGTGTGTCAGCATCGTGTCATCATTCTCCGGATCGGTTCCATCATGCTCTTCTGGCTTCTTCCTTTCCGCGTGCCATCGCATGAGCTTCGCCTGTGTGGGGTCTGCGAAATACCGCTGCAGACGGGAAGTTATCGGAAAGTACCACACCACTTTTCGAGGAGAGGCCTTCTTCCCTGTCTTGTATCGAGTTGCGTCGCACACCGGGCATATGGTTCTCTCCGCGTCCGCGCCCCGATAGATGATGCAGTCATTAATGCAAGCATGGTATTTCACGTGAGGTAAATCCAGAGGGCACACGACTTTTTTCGCCTCCTCGATGCTCGTTGGACACTTGTTCCCCGTGGGAAGACGGTCGTGCCAGAATGCCATGTTCTCATAGTAGCTCGCATCGGTCCATCGGTGTTTTGTCTTCATCTCGAGGGTCCTTAACGTTACGTTCAGACGGGTATCCTCGCTCACGCATCCTTCATACAATGGAGTAACGGCGTCTATCTCCAGTTGCGACAACTTCGATTTCTCTCTAGCAGCAGCTCTGGTGTTGCTAGTCTCCTTGAGAAGCAGATCTTGGACATGAGGGTCCCGCACCCAGTCCGACGACGATGGCACGACATCTTCATCATGATGTCCTTCGTCTTGATTATGATCATCATGTCCGACATCTTCATCACGATGTCCTTCGTCTTGATTATGATCATGTCCTTCATCTTGATCATTATGTCCTTCATCATGTCCAGGCGACTCTTCATCTTCATCACTTGTCGGGTAAAGAGTGTAGCCATCCATAAAACCACGACGGATAAGGTGCGACTCCAAGTCACCAGAATCGTATCTGATCAAGTGTTTCAGTTTGCATCTTCGACAAGGACATCTTATCTCCGTCATGCTATTTCGAAACATTTCGTCCGTCGCATGTTTCATAAATCTAGCCACGGTGCCTGTGCTTATATGCATGGTTGCCTACATAGTAAAAAAGATCAAATGAAAAATTAATTAGAATCAAATTACGTAATATATGGATATATGATGCATGCACATGGTCGTCGACAGAAAAATTCGGCATGACCTATGCTAAAAATAGGACATTCTCGGAGTGCGTGGTCGCCGAAATGGAAATGAACTCAACATTTTGGCAACACTGTCAACTCATTTTTAAGACATCCAACAAATTTCATCAAACAATACGCAACACAATTTCGCATATATGTATATATGCAACCATAATATGAATCTTTTGTGACGACGCACGGCGTCCGACACACATCCATACAACACATATACATATCGTCCCTCCAACAACTCACCAACTATAGATCTTGCCGACACGAGGGGACCCATGCCGATCGAGAGAGTACGTTTGTATGTGGCTTATAGAAAGTGAAAAGATGGAAGGGAAAGTGGTAATAAAGTGAGAGATGAGGCGTGGAGGCAAATGTTTACTAGATTCCCCACACATATATATCAAATAAAATAGGTTAAATAAGTTTTAAAATGGTGGGAAAATGGGGAAAATTAGGTGGTGAGGAGGTGGGGGGCGACCAGATCTAAAATGGGGTGGAGATATGGGGGATGGGAGGTTGGGGGGTGGTCCCAACCACTTAAAATTCGTTCCAGGTATACCGTGACGCACATCAGATTTGGCACGTCACGGCTATGTTGGTACCCGTGGCGCACGTAACAGCGGTGCGTCACGGCTATAGATGCCACCCGTGGAAAAGATAGCCGTGACGCACCACTGGCATGTGCGCCGCGGCTACCCAACATAGTCGTGACGCACCGCTAGATGGGTGCGTCGCGGGTATGCCTCGGAGGCTCGCCACCCCGGCCCCACACATACGCGCGACGGGCCTTTATTCGGGTGCCGCGGGCTATGCCTTTAGGCGCGACGCGCAGAAACGTGGTGCGCCGCGGGTAATAGGCGTGACGCGCCAAATGTTATGTGCGTCACGGGTATCATCACTCCTATAGCCATTTTCCTAGTAGTGCGAGATTCCTACTGAGAAAAGAAAAAGTCTGGATACTTCTTGCGAAGATCCTCTTGAGCTGTGACACGTGAAACACATCGTGCACCTTGGATAGTTTTTCTGGAATTTCAAGACGATAGACATTCCTGGCAACTCTTCTGGAAAGACGTCAGGGAATTCGCAAACCACCGGAACATTTTCAATTGAAGGAAGAGGTTTTGCATCGAGGGTGTATAGTTGGATAGAACTTGATTCATTTAGAGAATAGACTATCTGGCCAGAAGGGTGGAACAGCGTTATTGATTAGACGCCGGTAGAAGAACTGAAGTGGGAAGCAACAACAAGGTTTCAACGGACGAAAAGGATGTTGAGAAGAACAGGATATCGAAGCAACATTAGGGAAACACGAGAACAAAACACTCCTGAGGTACTACGGAAAACACATCCGGGCTTCTAAAGGATCAATATCTACTGCTTAAGGAATAGAGGATCTGCTTCCGGGGCTTACACGCCTCCGTTCTCAATCATGAGTAGGCAACATGATAAATCATGTCACAACCACCTCCATTCCTATGGTCTAGTAGATATAACCATCCTAGAGAAACCAGGATTCGTGAAAACCTAACTTGAAAGTTTAGATGAGAAGGGAAAACAACGTTGCACTTCCTTACCAGAAAAGGGAGGTGGGTGGGGGAAAGAAGAAAAAGAACAGAATTCCTACTCTCACGTTTCATTTTTCCTATATAGCTACAAAATAGTTTCTAGACTCAACTGCGACCAGTAAAAAGGGATCCTACAGGCAGACAGGCTCTGATACCACTTGTCGCACCCGGACTTCTAGGGGATACTCACAGTCCGCTAAACAGTAGAACAAATGGCTTACGGGGCATACCGGCACCCGCATCTCAATATGAGCAGGCCAACACGTAAACGTGTGACAACCATTCTCTACTATTCATCGTCTGCGCAAACCATCCCATAGAAATCCAAATACTTCCATTGACGTACTTCAAAACATACACACATGGTACGTCAACGGCATTTGAACAAGTGATATCACAACAGATCTCTACGACACAAAAGATTGAAATAAGTTGCAAATAGCTCTCACTAGAGCAGAGATAGCAAATACAATCATCCAGAGGACACATGTCCCAACATATCATCATTACATCACAGCGGAAGCATCCAAAATGTCTGAGTACAGACAAGATCCAAATAGGCCTAAGAGGCCGGAAACGAAAAGACGGAGCCCATCCACGAGGTCTCGGATCCTGCCCGGGTCCGCTATCTACTCGTCAGCAGTCTCGTCATACTCCACGTAGTAGCCACCATGGGGATCCTCGGAAACGTAGTCTGCGGAAACCACAGCCCCAAAGGGGTCAGTACATAAACGTACTGGCAAGCAAGACTCACAATTCACCAAGGTGTGCCCATCAACACCAAGCACAGATGCTTTGGGTTCAACGGAAGAAGGGGTGATACAAAAGATGCGGCAGCGGGCTGCTCTAACCAACTACAGAAACATGCTACAACTTCCGGCTAACAGAAAGGGGATAAGATAGCGTATCGTAACCAACTACTAACTAACTCCAAACAAACCCATCCTGGATCTCGCCCCTTATCCAAAGAAGCAATCCAAGGATAACTCACACAGTTGAATTAGTGATGGTTCAAGTTATTGTGTCAATAAGGCTATTACTAGTCAAGTTATCATTAGTTAGGTGTAAGTTGTTCTGAGTACTTGTTAGCCAGTACTTTCACCAAGTCATCCATAACCGCGGAAAACACGGCTTCTCGAGAAGATTTATCCCTGCAGGGGTGCACCAATTTAGCCGTACACGTAAGAATAACCCGCCAGATGGAATGCCTTCCACCAAGCGGGGCACTCAACACAACTCAACTCTCCTTCGCATCAAGCCCAAAGAACCCCGTGCGATTGAGCGCACGGCTAATCAAGCCCCACGAAGAAAAGGGGACCCTCATAGCACTCTAAGAACGTGTCTCCCTAAATGCCGACTACAAAAGTTCCACCCTGGTACCAAGGGTTCGCACCTGCATATGCATGCGGCAAATGGAAAACCCGAACTAAATGAGGCGATTTGGACGAGATGCGAATCGAATCAAATTGAGGGGGCGCCCATACACGCTTCCCACATGCGGTTAGTGCGCTCATCATGGATCAGTAGACAAGACCCTTTTCCTAATTAGGGTCGACACTAGCAGGCCTCAAAACCACGTCGGGCCTCCTGCCGGTGCCTTATCATCAAATTATTATTACCTCAAACATTAACAGGTTGATTGCTTACACAGCGAGCCCCAGAACATGATGAATATGGTAACAGAAAGTAACGGACAACAGACTCGAGCAAAACAACCCTAAGCATGCTAGTAAGACACGGGCAACAAGCAAAGGGGTTATAGGTGTGGAGGTGAGGCTATATCAGGGTTAAAGGATAACATGTGATAGGTTCGGAACAGAAGCAATGATTCAAAAGGCTAGCAGAATAGACAACGGAAAGTATCGGTATCCAATGTTGAAAGGAACACAATGGTTCATGTGAGTGAATACTTGCCTGCAAACTCAGCAGCCTGGTACTGAGCTAGATCCTCAGAAGGGGTGTCGTAAGTATCGTCGGTCTCAACGTCGTCGTCCATCCGAGAAGAAGCAAACAAACAACGCAGAGAGACAATCAATAACATGGCATAATGCACAAACATGGGATGATGCATGTCAATTTAATTGATGCATCAGAAATAAACTAGTTGACAAGATAACATAACATGATAAAATGGACCCACATGCAATTGGGATTGCATATGGAAAGCCCATGAATTATGGTTGAATTAATTGTTCTACAACTAATCATCATGTGTAAGTGAGTTAGCATGATGCATGGATGAAGAAAACAACAAAATAACAACAATAGAATCAATTGGAAATAAGGTTTACCAATTTTGGAATTTTAGTTATTAAGTTAAGGAATTTTGGTTACTTAAAGGTGTCACACAAGCATTTGTTGTTTTCACCAATTTTAATTGTTCAAAATGGTTAACAAAGTTCATATTTGAATAGAGCACAAAATTTTAGGTGGATTACATGTTTCACTTGTTGAAAAAGGATTTAGGATGAATTAATTATGAATTAAACAAGTTTAAACAAGATTTAAATGGATTTAAACAAGTATTAATATTATTTGAATTTTATTTGTTCAAAGCATTAAATAAAATTCATATTTGAAAAGATTATGTTTTTCTGGTTTGAAAACATATTTTATAAGTTCAAAAAGAAATTAATTTGACAAAGTTATGAATTTAACAATATTAAATGATTTAAACAAGGTTTAAATTATTTAACCAATTTTAATTATTCAAAACATGAAATAAAGTTTATATTTGAAAAGGTGGTTCAATTTAGCATGGAAAACATATTTTATTTGTTGAAAATGGATTTAAAATGAGCAAGTTATTAATTTGACAATTTTAAATGCATTAATTAAGAAACAATTGTTTTCAGCAATTTAATTTATTTAAAACAGAACACAAAGTTGATATTCGCAAATTTCTTCAAAAATGGAATGGAAAACATATTTAGTTTGTTGAATTTGGAATTTTTATGCCCAAGTTATGAATTTTGCAAAATTAAATGAATTAAACAAGGATTCAAATATTTCAACAATTTAAAATATTCAAAACAGTAAACACAATTTATATTTGGGTAGAGAATTCAATTTGGTATTGAAAACATATTTAAAATGTTGATTTTGGAGTTGAAATGATTTAGTTATGCATTTTTAGAGTTTAAGTATTAATCTGCCATTTAATTAACAGCTAGGGACTTAGAAAGTATTTACAGGGACCTAGAAGATTAATAACAAGGACTGTTCTGTGAATAGGGGTTTTGTGCAGGGCCCGGAAAAATAAAATGGAAAAAGGGGTTAATCCCGCGGGGGTGGGATTCGATCCCACGCCCTCGTGGGCGCGCGCAGCGGGCCGTTGCCACTGCGGTGTGCTCTGTTTTTGTTGACAGGTAAGGGCTCGGGGGGGTTAAACTTCAGTTAGCAGCTAACTGAATTTTTCTGCAGGTTCGGTTACTGAACCGCGACGGAGGAGTCGTCGTCGACGGCGGACTGCGGCTCGCTGCTGCTGCGTGTTCGCCGGGGATAGCTGCTGGGATGCGTGCGTGTGCTAGGCTACGGAGGAGAAAAGAGAGAGGGGAGAAGAGGTGAAGCTCACCGAGTGTTCGAAGGAGAAGGGGACGGTGGCGCTCGGTGGTGGCGACCGGCGACGAAGATGAGGACGGCGGCGGCGAACCGGACCTTCCCCGTCCACGCTGAGTGGACGATGAGGAAGAGGGTGGTACAGAGAGAAAGATGGAGGTGGGAGAAAGGAGGAAATGGAGGCGGGGGGGAGGGAGGGAGGAGGGAGAAGGGTTAGGGCAGAAGGGAGCTCGGGGCTAGGGTTTTAAGGGGAGGGGGAGGAGCTCACGGCCGTCCCTGCTGCTTCTCTGTCGACGTGTACATGCACGATGGCTGCCGTACAGAGGTTGAAGAAAACGGGGAGGGGTAGCAGGCCTGAGGGAGATGGTGGGCTGGCCCAACTGGGCTGGCCTGCCCCTCTCCCTCTGGTTTTTATTTTTCTTTCTTTCTCTTTTTTTTGCAGATTTGAATAGGAAAGAAAAGGGTTAGTTTTTAGGGTTAGAAAATTAGTAGAAAAATTTGTATAAATTATTTATAGCAACAGCAACAATTTGTAGACTTTTGTTTTTCAAAAAATTTGAATTATGGTGTTGTTTGTAACTTGGTTGAATTTAATATTAATTGAATAATTGAACTTAGCAATTTAAAAGTTTTTAAATTCAAGTTTATTTGAAACAAAAGATTGATTTGTTTTGTAATTTTCATAAAGTTCAAAATGGTTGCTGTTTTGGAAATTAAATGAATTTGAAAATGGTTTGGTATTAAATGAATTATTGATAGAAACAAATCAATAGTTTTGAAATCACAACTTTAATGGAAACAAATAATTGCTTTGATTTGAATATTCATTTGGAAATTGTAACATCACAAGTATGAAACAAAAGGTTTGAAATTTGATTTGAAATTCAAATAGAAAAACAAGGTAAAACAAAGGAAAACAGAGGAAAACAATTGGAAAACAAATGCAAAACTTAAGATGCCATGATGCAAAACATAAAATAACAAAGAGCAAACATTCTAATGGCTGTTTTTCATACTTGGGATGTTACAATCAACCCGCCCAAACCCGCCCCATTGCCATCCCTATTGAGAGATCTCAATCTAGTGGTGATCCTTCACCCATTGTTGATCAAGGACGAGATGAAGATGGATAAGACTCTAATGAAGAAGGTGATTCTAAAGCTATATCCAAATAATCTTTGGAGGAGATGCTATCTCGTAGAGCAAAGAGAAGGATAGAGAATCTTGAGCGAGTGGGTCACACGGAGGACAAGATGCTTGGGCAAGTTCATGGAAGAGTTGTCCCTAGGAAACAATTGGCAGATTTTAGCAAGGCTCGTGCTTTTGTATCCTTCATTGAACCCAGGAAAGTATATGAAGCTCTCGAAGATCAAGCTTGAATCCATGCATGATGAACTCAATAACTTCGAGCCCAACAAGGTGTGACAGTTAGTGCCAAGACCCAAGGATTGCAAGAATATATTTGGAACCAAATGGGTATTCAAGAACAAGCAGAAAAAAGATGGTATCGTCATTCGAAACAAGGCAATATTGGTGTCTCAAGGGTTTTCTCAACTCGAAGGTGTTGATTTCGAGGAAACCTTTGCCCCCGTAGCTCGTCTTGAATCCATTCGCATCTTACTTGCCTATTCATCTCATAATAATTTTGAGTTACAACAAATGGATGTTAAGATGCTTTCCTAAATGGTCCCATAAATGAGTTAGTATATGTCAAGCAACCTCCGGGTTTCGAGGATCCAACAACACCGATTATGTCTATAAACTCGATAAGGCTCTCTATGGACTTAAACAAGCTCCACGTGCGTGGTACGAGCACCTTAGAGAGTTTCTAGTGGATCATGGGTTTAATGTTGGTTTAATTGGTCCCACCCTCTTTACCAAGACGGTTGGTGGTGACTTGTTCATATGCCAACTCTATGTGGATGGCATCATTTTCGGATCTACTAACACTTTGTTCAATGAAGAATTTTGCAAGCTTATCACCGATAGGTTTGAGATGTCTATGATGGGAGAATTGGAGTACTTCCTTGGCTTTGAAGTGCATCAATATCATGAAGGAACTTCCATAAAAAAGCCAAATACACTCAAGACATGCTCAAGAGATTCAATATGCATGATGCCAAGCCTATGAAGACTCCCATTTCCACAACCCTTGACTTGAAGCCCGACCACAACGCTAAAGAGGTAGATGAAAAGGTATACCGCTCCATGATTGGCTCTTTGCTTTACCTTTGTGCATCTAGACCGGATATCATGCATGGTGTAGGTAAATGTGCAAGGTTTCAAGCCTCTCCGAGGCAAAGTCATTTGGAAGCGGTTAAATGAATCTTTTTATATTTAGTTCATACCCCAAATTTTGGTCTTTGGTATCCCAAGGGTTCAAGCTTTTGATCTCATCGGGTATCCGAATGCGGATTATGCGGGAGAGAATACGGATAGGAAGTCCACATCCGGGAGTTGACAATTCCTTGGCTGCTCCTTGCTGTGTTGGTATTCAAAGAAGCAAAACTGCATTGCTCTCTCCACCACCGAAGCCGAGTACATCTCCGCGGCAAGTTGTTGTGCCCAATTGCTCTGGATGAGGCAAACCTTGAAGCGATTATGGTATTCATTTTGACAAGGTGCCTCTTCTTTGTGACAATGAAAGTGATATCAAACTCGCCTACAACCCCGTTCTTCACTCCAAGACGAAGCACATTGTGATCCATCATCATTTTATTCGGGATCATGTTGAGAAGGGTGATATTGATCTCTCATATGTGTTAACAAAGGATCAATTTTCTGATATGTTCACGAAGGACCTTGATTAACCAATATTTCGAGTTTTGAGGAATGAACTAAATGTCATCGATTCATCCAATTTCACTTGAAACCTTGCAGACGTACCTTCGTTATATGTGTTATTAGGTTTGGATGTAGGCATGGACATAGGGGGAGCGTGAACTCACGAGTATACACTCCTCTTATTATGCGAAAATCAATTCTTTATTGCATATCTAGTCATTTTCTGACTCATTGTGCTTAATTGTGAGTAGTACACTTGGACCCAAGATACATCTTCGCGGTGCCAAAGTACACACTCAAACATGGTGGCCACGGCCACCGACCTCTTACTCACAGATTTGATTTTATTTTGGCACTTTCTTGCACATATTATTCCCGCTTGACAACTTGTGAGAGTTCGACTTTTACTCCTTGGCATCTTGCGAACTCACACCAAGTAATGTCTCTTGTATGGCAGTTACATCTATCCAACCCAAGCTCCAGTTTCCCAAAAGACTATGTCTATCTAAATGCTCTTGTTTTCCTGATCTTGGTGTGCAGAGACTGGGTCTGGCGGAGCCTCCGGTGAAACCACCGGAGGCTCCGTTATGCATGTCCACCGGATCCCACCAGTACCTCCGCTGGTGCAAAATCTCGCCCAGCGGATCCGTACCGCACCGCGCCTCATGGACAGTGGGCGGAACCTCCGGTGAAACCACCGGAGCCTACGCCCTCTACGGTTCCACGGGGATAAGGGTAGGGCGAGCGGGTCAAAGAGATCCTAGATCTCATTTTCCCCACTCTCCCCTACTCCTTCTCCTCCAAACCGCCGCCGCCTCTTTCGTCTCTGCCACTGGGAAGAGTTCTCCACCGCCGGGAGGCCCCCCTCCTTGCCTTGGACCGCACCGGGATCTTCTTCCTCCTTCACCTACCACCATGGATGCGGGTATGTAGCTCTCTCTCTCCCCCATCTCGTTGATGGATGGGGAAGCACTAGGAGCCACATGTTCCTCACACCTAGATGAATGGATTTAGGTTTTGGAGTATGAAATGTACCAACCCTAGAAACCTAGATTGTGAGTATTAGGCATGAATTACCTTGGTTCACAAGGTGGATTTGTTTCAGATGCCTCACCTTGTTGTTATTCATCCCTAATATTCCTTATAACTTTGTTTCTTGGATTTGTGTGTCATATAAAATTGAGCATTATCTCTTCAACGTGCTTTTCTCTCTATCTTTCTTTCTTAGATGCTTCCGGTTCCAAGGGAAAGGGCACTCTCTCCAAGACGATGCCTAGTCGCAAGGCGCCAAGAGTTGATGAGATTGAGGAGACATTGGACCCCTTTCAACCCAAGCTCAAGCCATGATTACCGACACTGGAGAAGAAATTGTCCCGCAAGGAGAAATCCTCTTCTAACCTATCCGAGGGGGTGTTCTTGGAGACTCGTCGCGAGAACCCATATATTGTTGACCGAGACTGTTTCATGCCACAGTTCCAGGGAAGGGACACACGGTTTCACACCGTGTTTCAAGCTCTAATCTATCATGAGATCCTTATGAGTAAGCCCAAGGAAAATGTTACCCCTCACCATGCTATCAACTTTGGCCATATGGAGAGAAAGCCCGACTACTTTGGAGAAGCCCTGAGAATTTTTGATGACTTTGGTCTTGCTCCCATTATGCAAGTGCAACAAGATTATGATGAGGGATTTGTTTTCGAGTTGTTGGCCACAGTGCATCTTGCCAATGAAACTGAGTGTCATCTCATCTGGATGACAAAGGGACATAAGCTCACTATGAAGTGGTCCGAGGTTGGAGTTCTCCTTGGCGGCTACCCGGATCATGGACCTTTTGCTGGTGGCCCTGACTTTGACAGTGGATGGTTCCGTGTTCATGCTCCCAATTCTCAATCACTCTCCAAGGATCAACTCACTCCTCTATATCACTAGAAGAAGTTTGCAGTTGGCTTCGTCAAGGGTCTCTACCCCACCTATGACATTATGCTCCGGATCTATCGGGAGACCATCAACCCCAAGGCGGGCAACATTGATGAAATACAAGGCTTCCTCAAGAACCTAATGCTTCTCACTCATGAGAAGCGGCTCTCTGGTATGACTCAGAAACTTGATGTGCTTGACTATCTCTGTAATGAGTTGTGGCATGTCATTGTGCGAAGGAAGAATGCTTGCTTTGGGCCTTTCATTATGAAGATCATCTTGCATGTGTGGGAGAACAAGTTCCCGGAAGATCCCCTTGATGACACTCATTGTATCCCACACACGGAGAATTGTCTTCTTATCAAGGACCATACTGAGCATGTTGTGCATCCCACTCCGGCTGCTCGCAAAGGCAAGGCCAAGCCACGGGTCATTATTGGTGAGGAAGAAGAAGAAGAAGTTGGTTCCTCTCGTCCTCCTCCTTCTGAGAATGCCTTCAAGTGGATGGCTAGGGCTCTCAAGAAAGTGTTCCGAGTGAACAAGAAGATCGAGCAGCATCAATCGTAACTTTACTATGACAAGGAACTTAAGCACCGCAAGGTAGCACAAGCAGAGCGACAGCTTCTTCGTGATGGTGGGGAAACTGTGGAGTCTCCCAAGAAAGCTAGCATCACCGAGTGGGACAAGTGGCAAGCCAAGGACTCAAAGGGGAAGATCATTGTGAAGGGTTCGTTGCATAGAAAACAAAAAATTTCTTACGCGGTAGACACTCGAAGGGCCAAGATCTATTCTAGGAGATGTAAGAAACGGGGAGAAAGAGAGTCTTAAGGAGAAATACCCTCGAAGACACAACGCGTTACGAGATCAAATCTCGTTGGTGATGTAGTCGTACTCACATCGATCTCAAGATCGCGTAGATGAGCGCTGAATCCGATAGTGCTTCCGCACTCGGTCACACGTAGAACTCGATCATGACCTACGTCCCCTCGATCTAGTGGGGCAGCGGAAGTAGAGGATCCCTCCGAAACCAGCAGTACGACGGCGTGGTGTGGTGGAGAAAACTTCGTTCAGGGCGTCGCCAAGTGCGTGAACATGAGGTGTATCAGCGGGGGGATGGAGATGGAGATGACACCAAGTGTGTGAGGGAGAGGGATCTCATGCCCTCTATTTGTAGGAGGGGAGGCAGCCACGAAATTTTGGTGCCTCCACCTCTCCCCTCATCATGTGGGTGGAGTGTCCACTCAACCCACTCATTCTCTCATCAATTCCCACTCAAAATTCCAAGAGTTTTCTTTAATAAATAAAATAAAACAGTTTTATTTCTTTATTTTAATATTTGTCAATCCTATTAACAAACATTAACACTTACCCCCTTGAACTATTATTTAATCAAACATTAACATATACCACTTAACTATTTCAATATTCCTCGAAACAATTCCGGTGAATATTTCAATATTTCCCGAAACAATTCCTGTGTTGTCCAAACTTTTCTCCGATATTCCGTATCCTCTCAAATGCGTCATCGAACCTTAAGTGTGTCACCCGTACGGTTCGCGGATAACATAGACATGATCGAGACTCCTCTCCGATCAATAATCAACAGCGGGATCTGGAGATCCGTGATGACTCCTATGTATTCAACGATGACTCTCGTGATCGTGTGAACCATCAACGTCATGAATATTCCCTTTGTCTCGCGATATTTTACTTGTCCGATATCCGATCATTGGTATCACCCATACCTTGTTTTGATCTCATTACCGACAAGTACTATTTTCTCGTTTCCGTGATGGGACATCCTTGTGATCATATCACGTGCTTGCAAGCGGTGTCGATGTGATATCACAGAGAGGGCCCAGTGTATATCTCTCCGTCATTTTGGATGGACAAATCCCACTCTTGATCCATGAGCCTCAACCAATACTTTCCGAATACCTAATGAAACCTTTATAGTCACCATGTTACGGTGTGACATTTGATGACATCAAAGCACCCTTCCGGTATCAGTGATTGACATGATCTCATGGTCTAAGGAATAAGTTACTTCGTATGCAAGATATAACAATATAAACTAAATGACTTGATCTTATTGTTATATTGATATTGGGTATGTGTTCATAAAATCATTCTTCTAATGACATGACCTCGTTATTAACAACATCCAATGTTCATGATCAGGAAACCTTGATCATCTATTAATCAACGAGCTAGTTAAAAGAGAGCCTTTACTAGGAACCATTGTTTGTTTATTAAACACACATGTACAAACATTTCCGATTAATACAATTCTACCATGAGAAATAAACATTTATCATAAACAAGGAATAATATAATAACCACTTTATTATTGCCTCTAAAATAACACAAGGATCTCTCCCAATGTTGTCTAATCATCATATGAATTATCCTGCTATAACATTTTATAGCATATGACTCATCTGGTTGTGTACATAGCATGGAAACATCACTTAGAAATCTCAATTTCAATGATGCTCATCATGTGTCAAAACACTTGAATCTTGCTCAATTATTTTCGATGTGACAAGAACTCCTTATTGTCATTTCGATATTGACTTACTTCAATATTTCATCTATGTAATTTGGCTTCAATCATATCAGGAGCTTCAATCCATCTTTTATAGATATCGAAGCCCAATATCTTCTAAGACATTCATCAATATAAAAATCTTAACCGTGTTAATTTAAAATACGTATTTTCCAATCAACCATATGTCATCTACATAAAGTATTGGAAATATGTCATAGCGCTCCCACTTAATTTCTTGTAAGTGGGATCAAACTCTCTTGATAACTTCATTAAGGTAAAGATTTCAACTTCGTTATTCTCACTTCAACCATTGAAGTGTGCATACCTTTCTAGCAACCTTTTGAATTTTACAAAAACTCTCAGACCGTGTCAAGTACACATCCTCGATCAAACATCCTCGAGAGGAGAGTTGGTTTTGTTATTCAACTGCCATATCATAATATGTAACTTTTGCTAGAACTATCCGCAAAGACTAAACCGTCACTACAGAAGATCAAAATCTTGTAGTAGTCAAATTTTTGAACTTCGTCGAAAACAACTTTTCGATAAGTACAACTTTCAAAGGATGTAAAAATCCATGTCTTTGTCCCTATATGGACCCTTTTGCTATCGTTAGTCATCATGCCCATCGAAAGGACTACCAAGTCACATACTTGATATTCATACAAGGATACTATGGCGGATATAATGACTCATAGTCAATTTTACGAAGTCAGAGCCCATCATTTGCTTCCTTTATAAGGTTCAGATCCTTTTGTTGTCGAAACAAAACTTTGCTCTTAAACCATAAGTTGGTCTAAGTACAAAGTTTTAGGACTTTTGTGGTTCAGTTCGCAAACTCATTCGAAGTATCTACAACCTTTGTAGTCTTCTACTTATTAAAAATAGGAAACCCCGGAACAACTTCCAGTGCTGCGCTACTCTTGACATGATAACAAAGATTCTCTAATCTCGTTGAGTTTGTACTGTCCTCCCACTCACTTGTTTCGCAAGAAATACTTTCTCGAGAAATCAACCCTTTTCTGACAAACAACATTTGTCTTTGGTCGGTGATAGGAGAAATACCCAATGCTTCTTTAGGATAACCTTATAAACATATATCTATCCCATTTTGGTTGTAAACATTTTACGCATGCTATGCGAACAAAAACTTAAGAAAAAGACAATTCGGGTCATTACCCAAACCATATTTTATATGTTTTCAATTTCAACGGATCATGATGGTGCTCTTTTCAGTGAAAAAGCGGTTGTCACTAATGTATAAACTACAAAATTATAATGACATTTTTATTAATCTTACCATATTCAACAAGGTTCGATTTTGTCTCTTGAATACTCCAAACTAATGTGGGGTATTCGAGAAGTATAAGTTGTAGAACAATTATGCAACTCCTCAGATGTTTTGCTAAACTTGTAACTCAAACTTTATCCTTTATGATCCAATCATAACTACTTGATTATATTGTTACATTGATTTTTACTTCATATTAAAAACCATTTGAACCAATTAAAAATGTCAAACTCCGTTCTCTTCAAATAGATATACTCACATATCTACTCAAATCATCGACAGAATTTTGTGAAGGGAAAATTAATCCACCATACATGACTACACATAATGGACTATATACATCAACATGTACAATCTCCATTAAATTAGTCGTCCATTCTACTTTGGCGTATGAACGAAATTCTTATTCATCTTTTGGAAGAGGTCTCACAAGCGTCAATTTATTCAAAACAAAATGACTCCGGAAGTCCATCAATATGGAGTTCCTTCATGTTTTCCTTTCCGATATGAACTAAAATGGTGGTGTAACAACTTAAGTGAAACTCTTTTACGTCTTGCAATGTTTAGCATTTAGTCTTATAGATGTTTACTTTACCAACATGATTTGCAATGTTTAGCATTTATTCTTATAGATGTTTACTTTACCAACATGATTTATATTAACATATCCATCAATTATAGAATATGGTCATAGTTTGAACAATATCATTTGTTCTCACAAAAGACCAGAACAAAATAACAACTTATTAAGTTCTTAAAATAAATCTTGAATGTTTGGTTCGATACGGCAATGAAAATAATAACACTTTATTACTGTTCTTGTCATAATCGATTCCACATCTATTACTAGTTTCTTTTAGGCCCTTGTATTTCTTACATTGTGTTGCTTTGTATGACAACTCATACCAACCAATGTGGTATCAAAATACCCAAAAATACATTGTTAACTAGTAATACATCTATACCTTGTATATCAAGCATATACTCCTGAGCTGGACCTTTCCAGTTATCTTCTTTTTCTGCCATATATCTTTTTGTAATTATATTTTTAATATTCACTTTCCTTTATAGAAGAATCATTTAATATAAAACAATGCTAGTCGTACTAGCTCATTTTCTTTGGCGTGTTAGTCATATACTATCACCCATTGAGTCATACTTTGAGTTTGATTGTTCTACTAATATCACCATATTAATAGTATCCTTCTAGATTCCACTCTTAGCAATGTCCAAGTAAGGTAAACGACTTTACCCATACTTTAAATCCATACCATCATAACAATTTTATGATTAAGCTACTATAGCTCGAAGGAAGGAATTTAGAGGATAATTTTAGCGCCCAACTTCTTGGAATATTCAAGCGCCCAGCGTCTTCAGTGATTGCATATATTCAAATAATATAAGCATACATTGTCACACTAAATTATATTCAGTCATGTTACCACAAATAAGTTTCTAGATATCAATATATCTTTCACTTGATTGTTTATGAAATAATTCTTTTCAGTTCCTAAATCACCTTGATCAACAAAACATTCTTTTGAAGATAAAGTAATATGGAAGCAACCATGACTCTGGATTCTAAGTAAGAATTATTTTCTCTCTAGATCAATCAATCATTAACCATATGGAGCTAGGTAGGAAATACAAAAATCTACAATAGGACTCAATTTTAAATTTCACTAATACAGTACCAATCTTAAATGATTTTACCAGATCATAACAGTTATATCTCAATTAACAATCTATGTGCAAGGTAGTTATGTGGATGCCAATGAATACTACAATTTGTGCAAATTCACTTTGATTGGTTGTTCATGATAAATAAATTCAAGTTAATTCATAATTATGCCATGAACTCCCACTCAAAAACAACATCCCTCTTAGTCGTCTTTAGTGATTACACGAACCAAATTCACTACACCAAAACCGATCATCACGTGAGATGATGTAGCTTCAAAGGCGAACATCGACATGTTCATCATATCATCCATATGACTCTTTCGGTTACGTGTTACGAGGCCATGTATGTACATGCTAGTCTCTCCAAGTAGAACCGTAGTATTGCGTGTGTTTGAAGGCCATGTCTGTACATGCTAGGACTTGAAAACACCCGTTGTATGCGAACGTTGAGTCTATCACACCCGATCATCACGTGGTGTCTCGAAACGATGAACTTTCTTAACCGGTGCATACTTAAGGAAGAACACATTATTATATTGATATTAAGTGAGAGGGATCATGTTATAATGCTACCGTTGCTATCTAAGAAAAATAAGATGCATAAAAAAGAACTAACATCACATGTAAGGATAACGTGATATGATATGGTCCTTCTTGCACTTGATCTCGATCATGTGCCTCATGGTATGATCTTCATCATTCCACCGGCGTGGTACCCCAATCTTGATTGTCCATCAATAATAAGACAACCATATGGATACCTTTCGGTATATCAATAATTTACAAATGAGATCATCTCATAATAAAATTTGTAACATTGACCATATCACATCACATGCCCAACAAAAACTAGCTAGACGCCTCTAATTTATTTTTGCATATTTTACGTGGCTTAGGGATTTCGAGGATAGAACCGTTCATACCTACGAACATCAACAACAACGTTGATAAACACATTTTTAACAACCCTTCGTAGATTAGATCTTAACTATAGTTGGAGAAACTGGACACCCACTCAGCCACAAGTGAGACAATTCTCGCGTACATAGTACACGTAAACTTAGTCTAGGGCAGCTTCATCCAACTATGCCACTAAGATCATAAAATACTCAAGGAGGAAATAACATGATCATCAACGCCCACATACACATATGTGTTCTACCCGTACACAACATCTACGAATAGATCCGGCTCTGATACCACTGAAGGGGTCGTTGTATAGAAAACAAAAAAATTCCTACGCGAGAGACACCCGAAAGGCCAAGATCTAATCTAGGAGACGAAGTGCAACGGGCAAAGAGAGGGTTAAGGAGAACATACCCTTGAAGACACAAAGAGTTACGAGATAAAATCTCGTTGCTGATGTAGTCGTACTCACATCGATCTCAAGAACGCGAAGATGAGCGCTGAATCCGGCAGCGCTTCCGCACTCGGTCACACATACAGCTCGATGATGACCTCCGTTCCCTCGATCCAGCAGGGCAGCGGAAGTAGAGCATCCCTCGGAAACCAGAAGCACGACGGCGTGGTGTGGTGGATAAAACTTCATTCAGGGCTTCGCCAAGCGCATGAACATGAGGTCGATAAGCGGGGGGATGGAGATGGAGATGACACTAAGTGTGTGAGGGAGAGGGATCTCATGTCCTCTATTTATAGGATGGGAGGCAGCCACAAAATTTTGGTGCCTCCACCTCTCCCCTCATCATGTGGGTGGAGTGTCCACTCAACCCACTCATTCTCTCATCAACTCCCACTCAAAATTCCAAGGGTTTTCGTTAATAAATAAATAAAACAATTTTATTTCTTTATTTTAATATTTGTTAATCCTATTAACAAACATTAACACTTTCCCCCTTGAACTATTTTTTAATCAAACATTAGCATATACCACCTTGAACTATTTCAATATTCCCCGAAATAGTTCCGGGACTATTTCAATATTCCACGAAACAATTCCTATGTTGTCCAAACTTTTCTCCTATATTCCGTATCCTCTCAAATGAGTCATCGAGCCTTAAGTGTGTCACCCTACGGTTCGCGAATAACATAGACATGATCGAGACTCCTCTCCGATCAATAATCAAGAGCTGGATCGGGGGATCCGTGATGACTCCTATGTATTCAACGATGATTCTCGTGATCGTGTGAAGCATTAACGTCGTGACTATTCCATTTGTCTCGCGATATTTTACTTGTCCGAGATCCGATCATTGGTATCACCCATACCTTTTTTTGATCTCATTACCGACAAGTACTCTTTTCTCGTTTCCGTGATATGACATCCTTGTGATCATATCACGTGCTTGCAAGCGGTGTCGATGTGATATCACCGAGAGGGCCCAGAGTATATCTCTCCGTCATTTTGGATGGACAAATCCCACTCTTGATCCATGAGACCCAACCAATACTTTCCGAATACATAACGACACCTTTATAGTCACCCTGTTACGGTGTGACATTTGATGACATCAAAGCACCCTTCCGGTATCAGTGATTGACATGATCTCATGGTCTAAGGAATAAGTTACTTCGTACGCAAGATATAACAATATAAACTAAATGACTTTATCATATTGTTATCTTGATATTGGGTATGTGTTCATCACATAATTCTTATAATGACATGACCTCGTTATTAACAACATCCAATGTTCATGATCTGGAAACCTTGATCATCTATTAATCAACGAGCTAGTTAAAAGAGAGGCTTTACTAGGATCCATTGTTTGTTTATTAAACACACATGTATCAATGTTTCCGGTTAATACAATTCTAGCATGAGAAATAAACATTTATCATAAACAAGGAATAAGATAATAAACACTTTATTATTGCCTCTCGGGCATATTCCCTTCACATTGAGTGGTCTGATGAGGAACCTGGAGAAGAGGTCACCAGCTCGCGTTGTCGTGCCCGCCCTCTGAGCATGGACAACTCCTCCGAGTGATCTTTGGGGCGTTAGGATCGGTATTTTCCCTCTTTGGTATCTTGATGCCAAAGGGGGAGAGATATCTATCTTAGGCACGTTTGGGCATTTGCATGGGTTCTCTCTCAAGTCGTTTTCGTTTTGCTTATTTTCTTGAGAGAGGAGTTGGTAATTCGAAGACTTCGTTCGTTTAAATTATTTGGTCATTGTGAACTTCTTATGTCTTGTGAGAGTTTGTGAACCTAGTACCTTAATTCTATCCCATGTTATGTGCTCCTTATTATGTTTGTTTAGCTATCTCTCTTGGTTAAATCTCTCATCATGGAGGGAGCATATATCTAGGAGGAGTTCCGTCCATGTTGTTCATGTTCTAGCGATGCAAATAGTTATGTTGTCATCAATTACCAAAAGGGGGGGAGAATGAAAGATCATCTTCCATTTTGATAATTAATGACAACTTAACTATCAGACTAATATCTATTTTGAGCACTTGTAGGTTTTATTTCTTATCTATGAAAATACCCAGGTTATTCAAGTACACATCCTCAATTGGTTACATGAATGATCCTAAAGGAAATGGCTCGAAGAAACAAGTTTGGAATGTTGTTTTTGCAAGCAGCGGAGGCTCCGGCGAAACCACCGGAACCTCCACCTCGTTCATTTCCCAGCTCTTCTAGGCGCTAGCCTCCGGTGTAACCTCCGCTGAAAACACCTTCGGGGGCATAAGAACCTCCGGTGAACCTCCGCCCCGTTCATTTCCCAGCTCTTCCAGGCGGAGCCTCCGGTTGGTAGAGCCTCCATCAAAACCACCGGAACGTCCGCTGATTCCACTGCCCCACTATGGGTCTGGCCTCTGGTGGCACCTCCGGTGCTACCTCCACTCAAAGTGCCTTCAGGTTCATACGAGCGGAGGCTAGAGCGGAGCCTCCATTGAACCTCTTGTGCGCGGAACCTCCGCCAACACCACCGCAGCCTCTGCCCTGAAGATTCCATAATGAAGCAAACGAGTCGCGTGGGGTGCGCATAAGTGAAGACCACCGGAGCCTCCGGTGCTGCGTGGGCTGCTCAATGTCCACATTGGGGAAGGGGTATTTAAAGCCCTTCCTCTACATCATAAATGTCAAGCTTTTCCCACTCTCTCTCCTAGCAATTAATGAAACTTTGAACCTCCTAGATCTCCCTCTCCAACCACCCAAACACTCCGAAACTTTGTCGAGAGCTAGAGGAGACCTAGATCTGTGATTCCACCAAAGGAATTTCAAATCCATCCACCACATCCTAGTAGATATATATTCCTAACCGAGGCATAGAAACCTTAGTAGATCTTGTGCTTGTAGCTTTGACCTTCTTGCAAAAAGCTTCGGATTCGTTGGGAGCCTCCATCCATCTTGTGGAGTGTCCTCAACCTTGTATAAAGGTTTGGTCAACGCCTTCAAGTCGACCTCATAGTGGAAACGAGAATATCCCTCACGGGAGAAGCTCAAGGAGAATAAGGTGTGCACAACCGTGCTATTGAGGAGTGCCTAGGTGGCTCCCCACCTCTCCAACGTACACGTACTTCTCTTGAGAAGGAACTACGGGAAACATATCCTTGTCTCCTTGTTTACACTTGTCGTTTACTTCCGTTGCGTATCTTATCTTGCTCACATAGGTTGCTCACCTAGTTGCACATATAGAGAACCTTATCTTATCTTGCTTAGCCCTAACTAAAAGGAAAAGAAAAGAAAAATTGGTAGTCAACCTATTCACCCCCCTCTAGTTGACCATAGTGCACTTTCAGGCATCCTTAATGATGATATGTACTCCAACGATGAAAAGCTTCAGGGAGTGTATGCTTTCCTAGGAAAGGCATTACAACAGCAATAGCGAGGACATGCAAGATCAGGGAAGTTTCACGATTACTTGGCCCTATGCAAAACTGCCGCCTGCGCTGCTGGAGCACCTTTACCTAGCGAACCTAGAGATTCAGGCGATTCTAAGAAAAAGAAGAGAGATCCCAAAAAGGAGAAGAAAATCCCGGATAATAAGGATGCATCGTCCAGGACAGGATCCCATCCGCCAAAAGGTGGAAATAATCCCCGTTATTACAAAGAACGGGAGGAACAAAACCGGAAAGACGGAAAAATGATGCTGCCTCTCAGACGCCCAGCTGACAAAGTCGGAAGATATGACAATCCTCACATATGTGAAACATCCCGTACTCCTCCTAGGAACAAATAAAGGCCAAGGAGTAGAACTCCACCTTATTCCAAAGGACATGACAACGGACGAAATAGGGATAATCCCGGAAAAGTGCATTCGCTCAACAATGGGCCGGAAAGGAGCAAAGCCCCTTCCGTCCATTCAGCCGGTAGATATTCCGCTCACGTCGATAAGGCGGAAAGAGATGATGTATACTTTGGACCTAAGTGCTTCACTGACAGGATCCGAAGAATAACCTTACATTCTGGCTTCGCCAAAGTTGGTCCAACTTATCAAAACTATACCAGAAGTACAAACCCGGATACATGCCTCTCAGACTACTATACCGCCGTTCAGATCAACAAAGGGACAAACTTGGAAGCGGTAAAATTCCTCCCCCTAATGTTGCCGGATGGAGCCAGAGCTTGGATCAACGGGCTTCCGTCAAGAACCGTGGATACCTGGGATGATATGGCTAGAGTATTTGCTCAGCATTTTCGGGGTACGTACAAATGTCCTAAGAGCATCAACCAGCTAAATTGATGCGTCCAGTTTGAAGATGAGTCATATGTCGACTTTATATCAAGGTGGACATCAATGAAATATAGCTGCTCTGGAGTAAGTGATGTACAAGCAATGCATTCTTTCATCAACGGATTAAAACCCGGCCTCGTACCGTTCATGGTTGGTTCGAAGGAGCACAAAGATCTGTGATCTATGCCTACCCCCGCTAATGAGCACGCAGCGGCTGAAGATGATATCAGAGCAAGAGGTGGAAATATTAATGCTTTGGTCCAGGCAAAAAAGACGCCTCGTTCTGAAAAGAAAACTACTCTAGAAGCGCAGCCAAAACCCAAGGAAGTGAACTTAGCCTTTGGAAATGATAATGGCGGCAAATGTAAAGGAAGAAGCACATAACCCATCTCCTACTCAAAGGAAGAGTGGGAAAAGATTAAGTCTGAAAACTATGTCCACAATTCGCAATTTGGGAAACCTACCCATACAAATGCGCAGTGCAGGCTCAATAAGCACATGAAAGGCACCACAAGATCCGGGAGTAAAGGAAATAATTCCAAGTGGAAGTTCAACAAGAAAAAGCCAGAAGCTAAAAAAGAAGATAAGTGAATTGGGCACTGATGACAAAATCCAGTAACAACACCGGAAAGTCGAGCCAAAATTCCCGAGACTTTAAGGAGAATGTAACCTAACTTTCATGGCACCTCCATCAGCAAAACATGCGAAAAGAACACTCTGAGAAATCAATGCGGTTGTACCACCAACCCCCAAGTTATTGAAGTATTCAAATACACCAATCACCTGGGATCAGTCTGATCATCCTGGAAACATGCCAAAACCTGGCACGCATGCTTTGGTCGTAAGCCCTATTGTTCAAAATACTAGGCTCAAAAGAGTGTTGATGGATGGAGCATCTAGTATCAACATCATGTACTTAAGTACATTGAAGCATCTACGAATCTCCGAGACCCAACTCAATCACAGCAACATACATTTCCACGGTATTGTTCCTGGCAGACAAGCACAATCCCTAGCCCCCTGTTTGGATGTTGGAAAAACAGCCTCGGAATTGGAAATCCGGAAAATCTGGCCCGATTCCGTTGTTTGGGATGGTTAAGGAATTCGAGCCTAGAAACTTTCCACAATTCCGAGGCCCGCTCGGTGGGCTGTCCATCCGGCCAGAAAAATTCCGAGCCTCAACCCTCGGAAACGCGCGGAAACGAGCGAGCGTACCCCTTCGTCTATCTCCTCTACGAGCGACCAGGAACCCGTGCTCGACCTGGAGCATAATGGAGGCGGCGGCGAGCCTTGCCCTCTCTCCCGCTTCCCCGTCCTCCACTACCACTCTCCTGCCGGCCCTCCGCCCGCGCCCCAGCAGACCACGCCTTCGGTCGCCCTCACAGCTCCGCAGCCCCAAACCCTAGATCGAGCTGGCCGGGATGGGGTGTGGAGGAGCGACGACGGGATGGTGACGGCGGCAGCGGCCGCTCCGCTGGCCCTTCCAAGCCAGCCCCTTCACTGGTCATGCTCAAGCCGACGAGTTCACTGGCCAAGCCCAAGATGGCAACTTCTCTTTCCATCATTCTCGTAGAGTTGCCTATCCAAACAGAAATTGGAATTGTACGCTACCCTTCCTTTCCAATTGTAAATTCCACGCCCAACCAAACAACGGAATGTGAATCGGTGGTCATTTCCTTTCCATCTAAGATTTGGAATTGTCTTCCCAATTCAATTCCAACCAATTTTTCCAACATCCAAACAGGGGGTAGGAGAAATCTCTCTAGATGCAACCTTCGGAAATAGAGAACACTTCCGTCAGGAAAAGATCTCATTCGAGGTGGTGTCGTTCGAAAGTGTATACCACGCAATACTCGAACGTCCAGCTTTCGCCAAATTCATGGCAAGATCATGTTATATCTATAACAAGCTGAAGATACCAGAGACAAAAGGAGTAGTAATCACCATATCAGGAGACTTCAAATTGGCGAACGAGCTGGAAAAAGGAAACGCCCTTTGCGATGAACAAGTGATCGCAAAGGAGGAATCAAAAGAGCTGGCAAAGGAAGTATCGCCAAAAGAAATGCCGGCAGGAAAAGGAAGCCGGAAGCCGGCAGATAGCTACAAAGCATCGTACAATACAAGACAAGTTATCCTAGATCCCAAAGATCCGAAAAAATTCGTCGTTGTGGGAACATGGATGAAGGTCGCATAGGAAAGCACGCTCATCAAGTTCCTCCATGAGAACTGGGATATTTTTGCCTGGTGTCCTGTGGACATGCCGGGATTACCCAGGGAACTTGCTGAGCATCGACTTAAAGTGATTATAGGATAAAACCCGTCAAGCAAGGTCTCCGTCGTTTTGACTGAAGATGACGGAAGGCTATTGGCAAGAAAATTATCCGGCTTTTAGCAGCTGATTTTATCCGGGAAGTTCTCCATACTGATTGGTCCGCGAACCCAGTATTAGTCCCAAAGAAGGATAGTAGTATTCTTAAGATGTTTATAGATTACACGGGATTGAACAAATTGTGTCCGAAAGATAGGTTCGTGTTACCGTGGGTCGATCAAATAATAGATGCCACCGCTGGCTCTGAGCTTTTATGATTTTTGGACGCTTATTCCGGGTACCATCAAATACGCATGAAAGAAGAAGATCAAATCAAAACTTCTTTCACAACACCCTACGGAACCTACTATTACATAACCATGCCTTTTGGCTTGAAAAACGCGGATGCAACATACCAGCGTTGCATGCAACATTGTTTGCATAGTCTAATTGGCAAAAATGTGCACGTTTACATGGACGACATTGTCGTCGTTTCCAAGGAAAAGGATACACTCCTTGAAAATCTACAAGAAACTTTCAAAAATTTGAGTACTTATGAAATAAAGTTGAATCCATTAAAGTGCGTATTCGGGGTTCCCTCAGGAAAGCTTCTGGGTTTCATCATTTCTCACAGAGGAATAGAAGTAAACCCAGAAAAGATCAAACAAATCTTAAACATCAAAAGGTCTACGTGTTTAAAACATGTCCAATGATTGACGGGTTCTGCAGCCGCTGTAAGCAGGTTTATAAGCCATCTAGGTGACAAAGCTCTACAATTATATGAAGAACTCCGATAAATTTGAATGGACAAAAGAGGCGGACAAAGCATTAACCCAGTTGAAGGAAAATTTGATGAAAGCTCTGATTCTAGCGTCCCCACAAGACGAAAAACCCATGTTACTGTATCTTACAGCAACGAACAGGGTTATAAGTGCGGTGATAATTGTGGAAATACGGAAAGACGAACAAAGTAAACCAGATCAGCATCCGGTGTATTATGTTATCGAAGTATTCTCCGAGTCAAAACAAAGGTATCCAAATTATCAAAAGCTAGCATACGGCGTGTTTTTTCCATCTCGAAAACTCCGTCATTATTTCCAAGGACAATCCATAACAGTGGTAAGGAAAGAAACACTAGGGTATATTATCAACAATGCGGACGCAACAGGCCGAGTAGCCAAATGGGGCATTGAGATTGCTGCGTTCGACATTAAGTACCAACCCCGGACGACAATTAAATCCCGATTGTTGGCAGATTTTGTCGCAAATTGGACAGAAGCAATGGAAGACACACCAATGCCGGAGTCGGAATGTTGGATCATGCATTTTGATGGATCTAAGATGAAAGAAGGTGCTGGAGCCGTTGTAGTGCTAAAATCCCCAAAAGGTGACATTATGGAGTATGTATTACAAATACACTTCAATGCCAGCAACAATGTGGCAGAATACGAAGCATTGCTTCATGGCTTGCATATTGTAAAAATAAATAGGAGGTAAGAGTATACTTTGCTATGGCGACTCGGATTTGGTACAACCTCAGCTAAACCAAACATGGGACGCCAAAAGCCCCATCATGGCCGAATATCGGAGAACGGATGCTTTAGCCCGCATGGGCTCGGAAAGGGTTAAAACTCTACCGCCTGGTGTGTTTGTCCAACACCTGCATGAACCATTAATAAAAGGCGGAGACATTGAATACCCTCTAGTTTCCGAGTCAATAAAAGTGATGTTCGTTAACCTAGACTGGACTATTCCATACTTAAAGTTCTTAGTTGATAAGAAGTTTTCGGATGGAGCAGATGATGTCTTGCAAAGACAGATACAACATCGATGCAAAGGATACACGGTAATCGATGGCGGCATGTATAAAGGCAGCACTATCAGAATTTTTTAGCGATGTATTTCGCTAGAGGAAGGTCGAGAAATATTGCAAGAAATCTACGCAGGAGATCGCAAACATCATGCTCAATCAAAAAGCATAGTGAAAAAGCATTCCATGCAGGGTTTTTCTGGCTCACAGCCAAGATAGACGCGGAACACGTAGTAAACACATGTGTCGGATGTTATTACGCCAAGTAGACGAATATGCCAGCCCAAGCACTTAAAACTATTCCCATTACATGGCCATTTGCGGTCTGGGGGCTACATATGATGGGACCATTCAAAACTTCAAGAGGTGGACTTACACATCTACTTGTTGCAGTGGATAAGTATACCAAGTGGGTGGAAGTGAAACCCATAAAAAAACTTGACGGTGTGACTGCCAGAAATTTCATTATTGCCATAGTCATGAGATATGGCGTCCCACACAACATAATCACTGACAACGGGACAAGTTTCTCTGTCGGAGAGTTGGCAAAATATTGCCGACAAACGGGAATACGCCTAGATCTTGCATCTATGGCACACCCACAATCTAATGGGCAGGTTGAAAGAATGAATAGTTCAATCCTGCAGGGAATACGCCCAAGACCCGAATCTCCTCTTCATAGAGCTGCTAGATCATGGGTAAAAGAATTACCTTCCGTGCTTTGGAGTATTCGAACGACGCCAAATAGATCAACAGGGTAAACACCGTTTTTCCTGGTTTATGGCGCAGAAGCAGTGCTTCCCACGGACATGCTCCATGATAGCCCAAGAGTGATAGCATGCGAAGACTCGGATGCCGAAAATGCACGACAGGATGCCGTCGATCTCTTAGAAGAAGAACGAGAACTTGGGCTACAAAGATCCTCCATTTATCAGCAAGGAATATTACGATATCATAGTCGGAAAATCAAACATCGTTCTTTTAAAGAAGGTGATTTGGTGTTAATATTGGTACAGGAAAGAAAGCACAAATTAGCCTCAGTTTGGAGAGACCGTTTGTCATTAGCAAGGCTATGAAAAATGGATCATATTACCTTGTAGTTATTTGAGATACTGAAGATGATCCTAAAAACTCAAATCGCAAGAGAAAGAGAAAGATAGATGTCGAACTAGGAGAGACAAAGAGACCCTAGAGCATCCAGCAGTTACGTCCCTTCTAAACTTAGTTCAATTTCTATGTAAACATCTTTGACATCATGATATAAAGTTGTCAAAATTCATGCATTACTGTTTTATGTGATTATTTTCATACAATGCATAAGTCCGTCTTATCTATTTCCCAATGATCCTTCAAAATTCTTTAATGTTAACCCGAATTGTGCCTGCGTGCTCGGTGTTAAAAACCGGAATGCTTTACAGCCTAAAAAGGGACTAAGGAAACCCATATTGTGCATGTGTGCCTGAGTTTCATACATTTTCAAAATTCCTTACTTTTTTCCTAGGTATTATCTGATTGTTTGTGTGTTGGATCACTAAAATTAGTAAGTTAAAATGCCTTAGTACAATCCATGTTTCCGAGTTTCGACTGATAGGTTGAACCCAGTCACTTGGTATGAAGATTAAGTACTATAGAGTCATTTCAACACTAAGGACAGTCCAAACATATAAGCCAGAGAACTTAGAAGGAAAAGGAATTAAAACCCAGAAAAACTTGCAAAGACTTTAAATTTGCCGCAAAGGGGCGAATCTTGTTTCATACAAAAAATAGATAACATTACAATGGACGTTACATTGGAAGAATAGCAATGCTTCTATTTTGTTCTCCAGTAGCTCCTAAAGAACTAAGAGGCGTCACAAGAGCCCGAGTCCTCCTCCTCGCTGTCGCTAGGGTTCTCGGGAGTTGCCGAAATTTCTTCGTCCGGTTGGAAGGTAGAAATCGACACCATTTGTGCTATTCTTGTAGCATGTCCCTTGACAGAATCATAAATTTTGGCTCTCTGCGCTTCTGTGTATCCTTGAGGGATACCGGTCGCCAAACGCGAGGACTTCGTGGTGGTGTAATGCATACGCAATAGCCCAAGGGCCATGCGCACACCACCGCGAGCTGCGAAGCGAAACCAAGACTCCTTTTGGTTTGCCACCTCCTCAATGGCCTCCGGAAGCTTGCTAACTTCCGAGATTTCTTCCGCTCTGTCGGTAATGTACTTATTTACAAGTAACATCCCTGCAGTCTTCAGCGCGGCGAAGATTCTCCCGAAAGCCTGGATTCTGTCAATCCGGGTAAGCAAGGGGTTCCCCTCTGTTTGAATCAACAAAGAAAAGTTAGAAAAACAGAGAGGGAGAAAGGAAACATACTGTGAAAAGTATAAGGAAAAAATCCATTAAAAGAACTAAAACATACCGAGACTCTTGTCCATTTGAATGCCTTCTTCAAGGCGTTGATTTAGAGCGTTCTCCAGGTCCTGGATGGCTGCCTTGTCCCTATCGGCCTATACGGAACACTTGGATACGGCAATGCCAACAGCCAGTTGGCTAGCCTCAAGATTCTTCTGAAGCTTTACCGTCATTTGGTAAAGCTCAGAATTCTCCTTTCGGAGTGTCTCGGCATTGCTAGCATCTTCAGTAATTTGTTTGGCTTTCGACAAAGAAGCTGGAAACAGTACAAGGTTGAGAAACAATTACTCGGAAAAAGACTTAGAAAAATCAAGCAGTCGAAATGGTAAAAACATTTACTTGCCGAATCCTTTATATCCGGCTAAACTAAGGCCAACTATGAGTCTTTGTCCTCAAGAATGCTAAGGAGAGTTTTCACTTCCTTGTTCTTGATGGTAAGATTGTAAAAAACTTCCATGTTAATGGTCTCGGCAGTTTGCTGAAACACGGACAAGAGAATACCGCTTAAGTCAAAAAAACAAGCAAGAACAAGAAAAAGCATTCAGTCAAAATGAATACACTTGGCTAAATGCTTGGGGGCTAGAGATATTTATCTGGCTCATTTTCTGAAGACTTGCCAGATTGTCGGTAAATTCCTTTGCATAATTTGCAAAGAGGATTCCGACCGCAAAGGCCGTCTTGAAGGACCTGCTGAGGCGAGAACACGTAATTATTACTAACTATAAGTCCGCCTTGCGGCCAGAGACAGATTAATGGAGCACGAGTGATGGAGGGATAGTAACCCGGTAGGCAAACTTCAAGGTATAACTCGGCCCAAAGGACGTTGCGCAAGTTCCGGCAAAGGATAAAGAAACTTCTGGAAGGCCCAAGTTTGTAGGCCTCGTAACCCGGATTGTGGATTACGGTAAAGGAAAGTTAGAGCTTGTATGCGGTGTCCGGGTAGGATTCAGGGTGAGCCTTGGAGAATAAGCCAGGGGGTACGGATGCTTTATAAACCGACCCCTAAGTCTAGTTGAGAGAGATCTAAGAACCCTAGTAGTACCAGTTGATATCGAGCGTCCAGTGTATACGAGAGATTGAGTTAATATATTGAGATTGGAGACTCGGCGACTTGATTGCCGGCTACCAGATCGAGTTCCATCATGTTTTCCTCTGAGCTAAACCCTCTCCCAAACGCCTGTGTCGTCTTGCCCCAAGATCAGTTACCCCCGGTAACGTCTGCCGTGATAATCCCACGATAGTTGGCGCCCACCGTGGGGCCTGCGTCCAAAGGTGTTTACATCACGGGAGAAGCTCGGAAGAACATGGAGAATCTTGTCGTCGGCGAGATCTACATCGACCACAAAGGAGAAAAGACGGTGGACGATTCCGGCTGGGGGCCAGAGTCGGATCACCTCGAATCCGGATCCGTCGTGACAATCGGCCGGATCAGCGTCTTCATTGGTATGGTATGTACTTCCGGTTCGATCCCTGAAAATTTTGGATCTGATTCTGTGTCAGGGGAGGCCACTTCTATCCAATCAGATGATGAAGAATCAGTTGGAACGACATATCCGGCAGAAGAACCCATCGCGAAGTGGGAACAGCCGGAGGAACCGGCATGGACCCCGCGCGACCAGGTCGAAAGAGAGGATGATACCGAGTCTATCCTGGATCTGCTGGAAAACCGATATGAGGAGAATAACAGCGAAGGGGAACAGCATGAATTCGTGCCAAGCATCATACGCCGAGTCGCGGTTTATACGGCTCCCGCGACAAATCTCAACCATGAGGCCGTAACCGCGGCTGCGGCCGGGTCAGCACAAGCATTAGCCCGGCAGCAGGGGCCGGCTAACGGAAACACGGTTTTGGCCCAGGTTGACGGAGAGTCGGCATCGGTTACCAGTCAAGCGCCGGAAAACGAGCTACACGCAAACACGTTCGGATTCCTAGCAAACCGGACACCAGGAGCGGGTCCTTCCAATCCACAACACCCGGCCTTGTTCGACAACAATCTGATCCTAGATCCGACGGTTCTTGCCACAGTTATCACTCCGGAGAACGCGGCGGAACGAGTTAGGGATTTGGACGTAGCCCGTCGTGCATTGGAGCAGCAGAGAAGGCAAGTAGAAGCAGAAAGGCAAGGGATGGTCACACGGCAACGTGAGCTGGATGCTTTGGAAACTCGGCTCCGAGAGGAAACGACTAGAATACATCAAAGGCATCAAACTAGATTACCAGCATTGGGAGGAGTCATAAACCCGGCCGCACTATTTATCACGCCTCAGGATCAGCCGATTCCAGCGGCAAATCAAGGAACCGCCCCTCAGCCGACAACCGGAGGAGCACAACTGGTAGATATGCAGGCCGGGTTACTTGCACCACAGACTGGAGTCACTGCAGGCAATACCGTACCACCGCCACCACCACCACCACCATCGCGTTTTCGCACACCAGCAGGTCATTACAACAATCCCATGGACAACGTGTACGCGGCAACGCTTGCACTAAATCAAATCCCCGTGAGAGAGTCACCCCACGCAGAGGAGACCCGGCGGGCGATAGATATGCTGCGCACCGCGGTAGCGCAACAGGTTAATTACCCGGATCACAGAAGTGGAATGCATGGGACGCCGTATGTCAGCCAAACATCCAAACAAGTTCGGCACGGCGGAGGGAAGAGCAGCAGCAAATGCCGCCTCCTCCACACATCCAGGCAGTACCAGCAGCATCAGCAGCACAGGCCATCGTGGATAGTTCCAGGGCCAGGAGAGCCGTGGCCGGGTCTGCGGCACATGGGCCACCAGCGGTACCGCAGCCAGCTGTACCCCCTGCAGGATCACATGTTTCCCGAGTAAGACCAGCTTCAACCATTCTTCCAGGGCCTAAGTGTCTTTCGGATAGCATCAGAGCTGAACCTTACCCGGAAAAGTTCAAAGAACCGGGTAAAGTGGTAAATTATGAGCCGACTATGGATCCGGAAACATGGTTGAGCAGCTATGAGATGGCCATGTTAATTCGCAATGCGTCCGAGAATCTTCAAGCCAAGTTCATGTATCTAATGATGTCAGAAGGAGCAGCAAAGTTATGGTTCGCCAATCTACCGGAAGGATCTATCAAGTCATGGGAAGAATTGAAAACTGCATTTATCAAGCACTTTCACGGGACGTGTAGAAAGTTATTCACTATTGACGACTTAGAGCGATGTGTTCAGAAGAAGGGAGAATCGGCGCGCAGCTGGGTGCGCCGGGTTATGGAAATTCTCCATTCATCTACGGATATTCAGCCCAAGGATGCGCTGCAAGCTATGGCAAAGACCTGCAAGTACACACCCTTAGTACAAAAATGAACTCGCATGAAATCTAGTCGGAATGCTTCGGAGGTCACAATGGGAGAATTGATGGATGCGTGCAACAAACATGCCGCAACGGACACTACGGAAGAGGAAACTGATGATAAAAAAGCAAAAGCAAACACAAGTAGTAATGGAAGAACTGGCAACGGATCAGCACCGGGTAACAACAGCCAGAACAAGCGTCTGTTTGAAGGAGGCTCTGAGTTTGTCGCCAATACTGAAGCTGGATCTTCCAGACCTAGGGCAGAAGGAAATTTCAATGCTGGAAATCACAATGGAGGAAACTATCAAGGGCCACCAAGGCCGGGTAATAATTGGGACATATTCAGAATGGCATGCCCGAAGCACAACAGGAACGGTAGGCCAGCTAACCACTCCTTGGAGCAGTGCGCCGACCTACAGAGATAGAAAAATGAGGAAGTGAACAGAGCCATGCGAGGTGCAGGACGGGGAGGAGGACCGGGTCCAGGAGGAAACCCGGGCAACGGTCCACCCCCAGCCGGTAACCCGGCAGCTGGAAATCAAGGTAATAACCAAGGGGGAGCAGGAGGTTTCCAGGCTAACCCCAAACAGTTGGGTCAATATCATGTGCATACCACAGGAGGATCTAACAAGGACAAAAAGATACTGAAGCAAGCGGTCAATTCAGTTTCTTCGGCTGTCCCGAGATACCTGAGATGGTCAGAACAGGATGTAACATGGAGCAGAAGGGACCACCCGGAAAGAGTAGAGCACCCGGGAGTCTTGGCATTAGTAGTCGCACCGCAGGTAAATGGGTATGAACTGAAAAAGGTTTTGATAGATGGTGGAAGTAGCATCAATATACTATATTGGGAAACCTTCTTACGCATGGGCCTCAAGGAGTCTCAGCTACAGAAAAGCTCAACAATTTTTCATGGGATAGTGCCGGGTCATTCAGCGTGCCCCGAGGGAAAAATCGCATTGGAGGTAGCTTTTGGGGAATCAAAGGATAACTATCGAGTTGAGTGGCTCACTTTTGAGGTGGTCAAATTGCGCAGTCCTTATCACGCGTTATTCGGAAGGCCGGCTTATGCCAAATTCATGGCTAGGCCGTGTTACGTATATCTACAGCTAAAAATCCCGGGTCCCAAGAAGACCATTACCATACATGGAAATCGAGACATAGCAGCTGAATGCGATGAAGGAGACGCAGCAATGGCCGAGCAAGCCTGTAGAAAAGAGGAACTCAAGCATTACCGGTCTCAAGTAGACCCGGAGGATAGAACCACGTCAAAAAGGCCGAGTACTGAAGACGAAAGAGCAAAGTCCAAGGCAGCACAAGATGCTAAGATGGTGGCTTTTATCAAGGATGATTCCCCCAAGCAATCTGCCATAGGAGAAGAAATCGCACGGCCGCTCACAACCAGCCGTGCTATGGAGACACCTCACCCGGGTTGGCTAGTAAATCCGGTACTCATCATGAAAAAGTCCAGCAAATGGAGAATGTGTATCGGTCACGTCAGCCCGGGACCGGTTCCCAAGAAGAACTAAACAATGTAACGGGCAGCAGGTTTCAGACGCGCTCTTTTCCTATCCAGGGTACCTAAGGGGACTGGAAGGTTTTTAATGAGGCGGCCTACTAATCCAAACTTTCTCGTATCAATAAAGAGATGATTATCAAGTCCTATTTTGTTACGGCTTTTACTTCGATTACAAGTAAGTAAGTATCCATTGCCATCAATACATCAGTATCATTAAGTATGTTGAATATGTATAGGTCTCGGGGGCTGGTTGCTCAAGTAGCGCAACCGCAAACCCAAAGACCCGGCCTTGATGCCTATGAGTTATAAGGGCCGATTATTCGCAAACGAGTACGGCTGCAATCTTATAACCGGACAAAGGAGCCAAATTTTCTTGACTTTTCTTACTTAAGCTCGATGTGACTCGCACTAAAGTTGCATGATTTGCTCGCTTACGATTACAATCAGCCATGAAGCCCATTGGGACTTGTCTGACCCTGTTTTCGTATAGATGTAACAACACTGGTGTCCACGCGAAAGCCGGCTTACAGTACAAGATAGTCAAAAGGGTCATCTAAACCACAAGTTATGCAGAGTACAAGGCTAATAGCTGGAAACTCAACGTTTAGCAAGCATAACTTCATTATCTATATGAACAATTCCGGGTTTCGGCTTAGCAACAACAAGTTTGTTCTCTTCGAAAAAACCACACACCACAGACTCGGAAATTCGGGCCTTGGGGACTGTGGGTTCCGAAACAGAATCAAGTTGTTTTGTCGCCAAGCTCGAAAGACCCCAATGTCCGAGTCATGGGGACTTGGGGACTTAAAGAAAAGTCCACCTGTCAAAACTCACGATACTCGGAAATAAAGAAGGAAATGAAAAGAAAATCGGATATCAAGAATAAGTTCAAAAGTAGACAAGTACCAAGTTCATCGAAAGGCCTAGAAAGGCACGAAGTGTATCACAGAATTAAAGTGCGTTACAGGTTGCGACACTAGTATCAAGGGTGCACAGGCGCACCGTCAAAAGAATACTTGTTTTGAGTAAAAACATCAGATGATTGAAGTATTTTTATGGCGTTTGCCTATTAGGCTTCCTGAGTAGGGCCAACATCTTTGCCCTTGCCCTCCGGGTCTTGCTCCTGGACTTGCTCTTTAGCTCTCCCGGCATCATCACCCGGATTCCTTGCGGCAGGACGGACAGGCGGAAGAACAGTTGGTGTAGAGGTGGTTGGCCCTGATCCTAACTCGGCGTCTCTCTTCTCAGTTGCTTCCCTCTTCCTGGCCGAATCAGCAGCCCATTTCTCCAAAATATCAAAGGGAGGGGGTGCGTCCTCCGTAACAATTTTGCCTTCGGCATCGTATGCACTCATGATAGTGTTCAGATCCATACTATCGGCCAAAGTGGTGGCCGAATGACGCACTGCGGACTGTACGGCCTTGAAGTCATTAGGTGTAAACTTGGAGCCATCTGCTTTGAATTCTGGAAACCCGGATATTACCTTTGCCGGATCAAGCTTCGGAAAGTAAGCCTTAGCCAGGGTAAAGGCCCGGGTCATACCAATCCGGCATGCCGAGCGTTTCCAGATTTCAATCCAGCCAGGCACAGTGGAGCAGGCTTTGATAAGATTTTCTTCACCCGGGTATACTTCAGTAGGCCACTTCACGGCGTCCAGTATAAACTTTGTGCCGGCAAAGAAAGTCCGGAGCACAGTCTTTAAAGTTTTAGCCTTTGCAATGGCATCCTCTTCTGGGGCCGCAAGGTTGGCACCTGCAGTTGAAGCAAAGGAAAGACGTATCAGTAATCCCGAGTGGCATATAATAAAGTACAGGCATGAAGACAGTCGGCAGCAAAAACTTACTAAGCAAGATCTGATAGGTATCGGTGACCTGGTCCGATAGTTTCTTCAGTGCAGTTTGAGCAGTATTGCACTCTTTTTGTATTTAGAAACATCCTTCTTCAAGGTTTCCACGACATCCTCAAGGGTTTCTCTCCGCTTTACCTCGGCGAGAAGAAGTTGTTCGGTCTTGAGCAAAATTTCATCAGACCGGGTCGTCTGCGCCTGTAAGTAGTAAGGAACACAAGTATCAGTCGGATATTATGGCAAGCTGAGTATTGCGTAAAGTACCAAGCACAACTCCAGCAAGTCATGCTTGGAACTTGGGGACTAGGCATACACTACGAGATATCAAGTATTGTTACCTGGTACGCTGCGGCCATGCGCTCCAGAATATTGCTCTCTGAAGTCTTCATAGTGAGTAGAGTGCTCATCAGTTGATCAAAAGTATCATTACCCGTGTCAGAGGACCCGGGGCCTTGGAAATTCCGAGAAGGAGTTTTCTTCTTAGCAGGGGGCGGCATCCGGGTCATCCGAATGTCGGAATCTGATGCCCCCTCTCCTGCACCCAAAGTGGCAGCTCTTTTCTTCTTGCTTGCGTGAGAGGCTATCGGATACTCGGCTTCTTGTCTGGCCGGGTTTATTGGTGACGCTTGTCCTTCGCCGCTAGACGCTGCTGTTGCCTTGTCAGCCAGGTTCCCCTTACCCGGGTCATCGGTCTCCATATCCTCTTGGTCGCTAATAACGACCGTGGCCCTATGGATAGTACGAGTGAGCAGTTAGTGTACAATCAGGAAAGGGTGATGAAAGTGTGATAGAGCATCAGGAAAGGGATTTTACCCGGTATTCACCGCAAAGTCCAAGGGGAACTCGTTGCTGGACCCGGGCGAAACTGAAAAGTATTAAGCAAGGTTTCGTAAGGGAACGGTTCAGGAAGATTGTTTCCTCCGAGAAAGGATAAGGTTAATACCAGCGCGTCCAGCCGGAGACAATGGAATACCCAGGCTAAGAGCGTCGTCACCCGGGTAATTCCGAGTTGCTCTGCGCTTGGTCATGGGCGACTCCTTCAAATACGGCCGGTGTAATAATGTCAAGATAGCTCATGTATATCATCAAAGGAATACGAGTTGAATACAAGGAGGCGGTATGAAACCTTGAAGACGATCCCTTGGGGTTTTCTCTTAGATCCGACTTTAATTGTCGGGTCCACTTCATCTTCATCACTGGCGGATTCCACCTTGCCGTCAGTTTCTTCTTCTTTGTCATTCTCCTCTTGTTCTGGAAGTCATCAAGGTTATACTTGGAAAATGAAGGGGTTGCGACGAACTTAAAGGAATCAAGTAAAACCCGGCGAGCACCTTCGTCCGAGTTAACGGCCTCTTCTTGTTCCTCTGGACTCTCGGAGCTAGGGGAAGTGTCGATCTTCCAAAAATCATCATCAGCCTGAGATAAAAATATCAGAACAAGGGTTATCAACCGTATCAAGCGGAAAGAGCAAAGGTAAAAACGTTAAAATCGGATCTTCACCTTGGGGGCTGGGTTCTCGAGTGTGAAGGGTTCTAATCCGGCTATGTTCCGGATTACCTCTAGTTTCTCTGTCAGAAAACCCTTGATAGTTTTATTGGTGTCGCCAGCCGCAAAGCTGTTGTCAGAATACCGGAACGGGTCTGTGGTTTGCCCCGAATACTCGCACATTAACTTTGTGCGGATGGAATTGGGCTGAATCCGGAAATCGACCCGAGTTTTCACCAGGTTGAGCCCCATGAGACCTTGGGCCGCAAGAATAGTGATTTTGGCTAGCAAAGGTTGAATGGACTCCCTGTCCGAGTCAGGGGCAAAGGCATTAAAATTCTCGGAGATGTCAAGAAGACCCTCTGAGTAACCCGGCAGTTTCTTTTGGCTGGGTGGGGAAGTGTCTCGGCAGTAAAAATATGAAAGATGCCAATGTTTGACGTGGGAGTTAAGGGTAAGAGGTGGCATCAGAGAATTCTTGCGGCGCTGGATAGAGACCCCGCCGCAAGCGAGAAGTGCCCCGTCACCGCTTTCGCGGCACGGTTTGCACTGGAAAAGCTCGACGAAAAGAGCCAAACTTGGCGGAGTGCATAAGTATGACTCGGAAAGGACGATAAAGTGGGAGATATTTAACACAGAATTAGGACCTATGTCAAATACACGAAGGCCATATTACCTCGTCCTTTGCCGGCGTAGGCCGGGTCTCCTTACCCGGCACTCTCCACTGGATATCCTCTTGAGGAGGGAGAACTCCCAGCTCGACCAGTTCTTCTAACTTGGTTTTGGTGACCGTAGATCGCGCCCAGTTGGCAGATATGGAGTTGGTGGTCTTGGCCTTTGCCTGCTGCTTTCCATGTTTCTTGGGAGCCATGGGTGTGACCTGCAAAACACGAGGTATAGGAGTGTGAGGAATAAGGCTCGGAAATCATAAGCTGGTCGAGTATCAGTGAGCGGTATCGAGACAGTATGAAGGTTACATAATATCCGGGTGTTATTTTGTGAAGCAAGGTTCAAGCCACCCGGGTATCAAGCATCATTATAAAAATCATGAAGGCTTATGCATTGAAAGAATGTTTGAGGGTAATGGATGGTTATACAGGTACCTATTATGAGTAAAGGGAATCGGAAAAGGGAAGATTTTCCGGATGATAAAGTCAAGGGCGGAAAAATTGGGCGGCCTGAGCCCAGGCTAAAGATTCCATTTCTAGATTCGTGGCAAAATTAGCAGTTGTGGGCGGTAGGGAAGTGAAATAAAGCCAGCGTTCAATCCATTGGATGAGCTAGAGTGAGTACAAGTGACTCGATTCGGCATGACCGGGAAAATGACCGGCGGGTTGACCTAGATCTAATCTGAAGAAAATCAAGAAATTACGGAGGCTAATTAACGGGTATGGGAAGCTTACTGGAGGAGATCGAAGTGAAGCTCGACGGAGGCAAATCGCGCAAGTTTGGTGCCCCTTTGCGATTCCTGACGGGCCGGTTGAGGGTTTGGCGGCGGTGCACAGTGCGCGATGGCGGAACGTAGCCGGCGGCCAATAGGTTCCGGTGATGCGCGCGGGATTTCCGTGGTGGCGCTCTGTGAATTTGAGCACGGGGGAAGACAGGAAGAGGATTGGGGGAAATGAGCCGTTGGGGTTAGGGTTACCCCTGTGACCATATTTATAATGGTTCATGTGGATAAGCTTGGTTCCACGAGCGGGAGCTGGGGATTACGGAGTAACGGCTATCTGTTTGAATCTTGCGAAATACGCTTTAAATGTTGAACGTGATATCTGGGTAGAAATAAGAAGGAGATATTCTTCATAATATCAAGATCAATTATCGAGTAAAGTGCAGGATCTTGACACTTTTATCAGGGCTTAGACCCGGAAAGCTAAGCCGGGTATTTGGAGAGGAGCCGGGTTACTATATGGCCACCGTAGAGTTGGGCCTAGCTGTTTATTGAAGCGTTTTAACCCGGCCTTCATGTATTTGGGCATTTGATGTCTTTGCAGGGAATAGCAAGCGCTTCAAGGAAGGATCCGTGAAGCCCAAGCTATTCTGGGGACTACTGATGGAGGGATAGTAACCCGGTAGGCAAACTTCAAGGTATAACTCGGCCCAAAGGACGCTGCGCAAGATCCGGCTAAGGATAAAGAAACTTCTGGAAGGGCCAAGTTTGTAGGCCTCGTAACCCGGATTGTGGATTACGGTAAAGGAAAGTTAGAGTTTGTATGCGGTGTCCGGGTAGGATTCAGGGTGCGCCTTGGAGAATAAGCCAGGGGGTACGGGTGCTTTATAAACCGACCGCTAAGTCTAGTTGAGAGAGATCTAAGAACCCTAGTAGTACCAGTTGATATCGAGCGTCCTGTGTATACGAGAGATTGAGTTAATATATTGAGATTGGAGACTCGGCGACTTGATTGCCGGCTACCAGATCGAGTTCCATCATGTTTTCCTCTGAGCTAAACCCTCTCCCAAACGCCTGTGTCGTCTTGCCCCAAGATCAGTTACCCCCGGTAACGTCTGCCGTGATAATCCCACGACAACGAGCAAAGTGTTTTTTCGTCCACGGATGAATATATCCGTGTTTGTCGAAATAGTTTTCTTCCTTTACCTTGAACTTGGGATGAAAGTTGGGCATGGGCTCCTCCTTCGGGACGTTTGAAGGGCCTCCCTCTTCCAACACCGCCCTTTCCCTTGCATCCGAGTCGGATGCAACGGGCTGGCTGGACGGGAAAGGGTGCTCATCCTCTCGGACATCCGAGTTTTCTTCCCCTGCCGATGTCGGAGTATCCGGCGCTGCAGTAGGAGATGGCTTTGCTCCTCGGTGAGCAGCATCCTTGTGCTTTTGCGGCCTTTCCCCTTCAACGTAGTAGGTGCAAGGCTAGAAAGAAAGAGAAAAGTGAAATTCCAACAAATGAGATTCCGAGAAACAAGAAGCATGCAATAAAAAGCATAGAAAAGAAAGAGCCCGGGATTTTTTTATTACCTGGAAGTTGCGACGGCCACGCCGTCAAGGTCGATAACCTCCTAAGTGTTAGAGGGATTCTTGCGCTTTCGGCCTCCAAATTGGAAGTTGGCACGAAGCGTTTCCAACTTGGCGTCAGTTGCAAGCTCATCCTCAGAGAGATCGACAAGATGTGGAAAAAACAAAATCTGGGTAAGGAAAAACATCAGAGAAAAAGAAAAACCAAGAAAATGCCCAAAGGAAGAAACTATACCTTTGGAGCTGGATTACCAGCATGTTACATTTTCCGGCTTTCTTCATGCTGGTTTCGAGTTGAAACCAGTTGGTTTAGCCTCTTCTTAAAGTCCTTTTTTGTTAGGGCCTGGTTGGTCACCCTCATCTTGTCATCCGGACCCGAATACTCGCCAATAAGTTGTTTCCCCCCGGTAGGCCAGAGGCTGAATCCGTCTTCCCAGCCAACAGCGAACAGTATCTATGCCGGTAAGAGGGGGAGTGGCGGAAACAAGCTTGGCGATTTTCCTCTTGATCCTCATCAGATCTATGGGCAGAGTCTGGACCGCGGAATCGACGAAAGGTGGAATGCCCGTTTCCTTTCCGTTAAACGGGACATCCGAATGGTAGAAAAACGAACCCGTCAAGAATTTGACGGATTATGAGGTTTTGATTTTTGGGAACCAATCCTCTCTAAACCTACGTAAAGTGAAGGAAATAGTTCCACAAGTGGGGAGGGCGCCCTCACAAGGGTTGCGTTTCACCCCAAACCAATACTGCCAGAAGTCTAATCTAGGATCTATTCCTAGATACCCCTCCAATAGGTCTTAAAACCCGGCTAAGTAAAGTATGCAATTGGGAGGAAGGTTGTGAGGCTAGATCTTATAATGGTCTAAGATATGAAGGAAGAAGGTGGACGGTGGAAAACCCATACCTCTATTAACATGAGAGGCGAGGAGAAACCATTAGCCGGGTTTCGGGGAAGGCTCGGTGTCGTCCTCGTCATATCGCCATTTCCCTTCACGAACAAACCCTTCTTTTTCCATAGCCGGAAGAAGGGACAAAACAACATTGCAGTGGCTCCAGTTCCCAGCGGTTTCTTCTCCATCTTCTTCACCTCCGGCAGCGCCTGAAGCGGCGACCTCCTCGCCGCCGAGAACGACGTTTTCCTCCGTAGGCGCGGACAAGAGAGGCGGAGGAGGATCTGTAGATGTGGATGGCGTCGCAGTTTCTACTGCGTGAGATAGATCCCCGCCGGCCGGCTCGCTGGCGTTTCTGTCGTGGGATAATCACGGCAGACGTTACCGGGGGTAACTGATCTTGGGGCAAGACGACACAGGCGTTTGGGAGAGGGTTTAGCTCAGAGGAAAACATTATGGAACTCGATCTGGTAGCCGGCAATCAAGTCGCCGAGTCTCCGATCTCAATATATTAACTCAACTCTCGTGTTACACTGGATGCTCGATATCAAGCGATATTGCTAGAACTCTTGGATCTCTCTCAACTAGTCCTAGGGGCCGGTTTATAATGCACCTGGACCCCCGGCTCGCCTTCCAAGGCACACCCTGAATCCTACCCGGACACTGCATACAAACCCTAGCTTTCCTTATCGTAACCCACAATCCGAGTTACTAGGCCCATGAACTTGGGCCTTCCAGAAGCTTCCTTATCTTTAGCCGGATCTTGCGCAGCGTCCATTGGGCCGGGTTACACCTTGGTGTTGGCCTACCGGGTTATCATCCCTCCATCAGTAGTCCCCAGAATAGCTTGGGCTTCACGAGATTCTCTTTGAAGCGCACGCTATTCCCTGCAAAATTATCAAACTTACAAATTCAATGGAGGCCGGGTTAAATTGCTTTAATAAACAGCCAGGCCTAACTCCAAGGTGGCCATATAATAACCCAGCTTTCTCCAAGTCCTTTGCTCAGCTTTTCCGGGTCAACACCCTGATAAGAATGTTTATTGACCTGATTCACTTTTACTCGATAATTGCCCCTAGTATTGTGGAGAAGATCTCCTTCTTATCTCTGTCCGGATATCTCGGTCAACACTTAAAGCATATATCACGAAATCCGCGCAGGCAGCCATTATCCCGAAATCCCCGGCTCCCGCCCGTTGAACTGGATTTATCCGCTCACACCCTTATAAATAGGCACTTAGGGGTAACCCTAATCCCAACGGCTCACTTCAACCCCTTCTCCTTCCTCATATCTCACGCTCGCGCAACACCACCAAGGGAATCCCGAGCTCGTCGTTGGAGCAAGATCACCGCCGGCTGTGTTCATCTTCAAACCACCCCGCGCCGCCGCTGAGCTCCGCCGCCACGCCCTCACTTTGCCCGCCGGAAGCTTTGAAGAGATATTCAAACCACGCGGTCTTCCGCCACCGCGCGTCGCTCCCATCTTATCCAGTAAGTTCTTCGCATCCACTAATTTACTCCTGTAATTTTCCGATTTCCTTTAGATTGGATCTAGGTCAACCTGCGGGAAGTTTTCTTGTCGCGCCGGTTAGAATTGTTCAGATGCTTGCTAACTCCTCCAGTAGCCTGATTAGTGATTACACACCATTCCCCTATCATCATTAGCCACCAATTTCTTCATAGAATCATCCACAAGTTTTCCAATCTAGATCCATTTCATCCCAATTTTCCGCGCATGTCATTGATACCCGGAAAATCCTTCTTTTCCGGTTCTTTTGCTTGCAGTAGATACATGGGCAATCATCCGTCTTCCTCAAACACCTTTCAATACGTAAGTAACCAATAATTTCTATAATTGCACTTGATACCCCGATACCTTGTAATCTTCACCTCATGGCGTGACACCCGGATAATTCTTAGTTTTCATATCTTCTCGATACTTCGTGCATATATTCGGGTAACCCAATATTTCCGAGTTTCATTTCCTGTATCTTTTTCCCTTGTGTTTTGCAGGTTGATCCCATGGCTCCCAAAAGGCAAGGGAAACAGCCGGCCCAGGCGAAGACAACCCAATCCATATCCGCCAATTGGGGGCGATCCACAGTCACAAAGGCCAAGCTGGAAGAGCTGGCCGAGTTGGGGGTTCTCCCCCGTCAGAAGGACATTCACTGGAGGGCGCCGGGTGACGAGACCCGGCCCATACCCACCGATGGCGAGGTAATCTGTTTCATAGAGCACGTGACCCGGGGATTCCGTCCTCCGGGTCACCCTTTCTTTCGTGAGGTCCTGAGCCATTATGGCCTCAGGACATTTGACATAGGGCCTAACTCTATGTTGAATATTACTCACTTCATAGTTCTATCCGAGTCGTACTTGTGCACTCCGCCAAGTTTGGCTCTTTTTATTGAACTTTTCCATTGCAAGCCGTGCCGCGAAAGCTGTGACGGAGCACTTCTCACTTGCGGCGGGCACTGGTAGAAAACAGGCCTACAGTCCCGGTTCGCCAGGCCCATTAATCCCGTCCGGGCAACCGGGACTAGCTACGCGCGACTAAAGGCCCCCCCCCTATAGTCGCATCTCTTACGGACCGGGACTAAAGGCCTGTCCACGTGGGCGGGTGGCGGAGCCTGGGGTCGGAGGACATTTAGTCCCGGTTGGCCACATGAACCGGGACTAGATTTATTTCGTAATTTTTTTAATTCATTTGGTTTCTAATTATTTTTCTCACCTTTTTTCACTCCCTTTTTTTCACTCCTTTTTTCACTCCCTTTTTTTCACTCCCTTTTTTTTCACAATTTGTATTATTTGCTTAGTGTCTAACTAAGATTATCTCTAGTCAAATTAGTTACTCATGGTCAAACTTCCCGCTCGGTCACCCATCCTCCCACTACTCTAGCACTAGCACGCTTAACTTCCGAGTTCCATCCCGTCCCGAATCCAAGTGTTTCTCACGCATGTATATGATAGTAGTATCATATCAATCTTATTAACATGTTGGCCGAAGCCATATTTCTTTATTGTTTGAATTTCAAATAAATCTTTTCATAAACAAAAGTAATGATGTAATTAATAATTTTGAATAAATAAATAAACATTAATTTTTAATTTGTATTATTTCTAAAAATACAAATAATATATCCAAAAATTGAGAAAAATAGAACTAATTCATTTTAAAATCTTAAAAATACAAATAATATATCAAAAATGAAGAACAATAATACTAATTCATTTTAAAATCTTAAAATACAAAATATATATCAAAAATTAAGAACAATAATACTAATTCATTTTAAAATCTTAAAAATACAAATAATATATCAAAAAATGAAGAAAAATAATACTAATTCATTTTAAAATCTTAAAATGAAAAAATATATCAAAAATAAAGAACAATAATACAAACAATATTCATTACATGCATAGAGTCGATCACACATAACACAAACATAGAGTCGATCACACATAACACAAACATAGAGTCGATCACATTTCATAATTAACATATATATATAGAGTCGATCACAAAAGATATCCATTACATATATATACTACTAATTAGATACCCACATGCACATAGATATCGAACGCATGCATACATCATCTATGGCCCCGCCGAGTAGATGCGGAACAACTCGTACGCGACATATGCATCTACGGCCGCATACTTGAGGTTCGTCATGCGCAATGGGGTCTCCTCCCAATAGAAGTGATTCTGCCGGGGGAAATCAGTCTTCATCCTTTCATAGCCCTGGTGGATGAAGGTGGTTGCCATGACAGCCATCCCGGTCTTTGGCCCGGTCAACTGGATAAGATTCTGAAGATCAACGTAGTGATCTTCAGGTATCATAATACCGATGCGCATCAACTTCACACGGTCTTGCGTGATGTCCACGCTGCAAAAGTCAAACCCCGAGTTGACAAGAAAATCAACAAGGTCCGGGCAATGCCTCGAACTACTGTAACAACAAAAATAGGATATGTGTTAGATATGTTGCAACACACGTATTGTTCACATGCAACAAAAAAACTCGAAGATGGCATGCAAGATTGTACACGTGTGCTATATATATATATAGCTTCTACCTTGACCATTGGAAGACCAACACCGACTGCTTGAACGATATCTGGATGAGGGCAACATCCTTCTGATTCGCCGTGTACTCCAGATCGAGCCCAAAGAACCGGTGTTCTTCGGGAGCTTCAAAATAGAGATCGGCCAAATGACCTAGAGCTTCATGCAGCCTCGCGGTACTGTTGGTGAAGAGCACGTCCAAATCCTTGCCGCACGGTGTGGTACCATTGTGTTGCCTCCAAACTTCAGCCATTTGCGTGTGTGTGCTTGGATCGAAAAGAACAGAGAGCGAGAGAGGAAGAACAGAGAGCGAGAGGAAGAACAGAGAGCGAGCAGTGGAATGGCGCCCTTCTGCCTCGCTCGCGAAATAAAAACCGCCGCGGGGGAGGCGAGACGCTTGATGTTTAGTCCCGGTTGGCCACGGGCACGGGGAATAAAGGGCCATTGGTCCCGGTTGGCCACGGGAACGGGGAATAAAGGACCAATAGTCCCGGGCGGCCAGGTCAACCGGAATTAATTCCCTCCACGCGTCGCAACGCGCTTCCCAACCCGCGACGTCTGACCTTCTGTCGCGGGTCTCCTCCCGACCCGGGACTAAAGACTCATTGGTCACGGTGCGCAACGCTTGGGGACTGATGCTGGCATACCGAAGGCCTTTTTTCTACCAGTGGGGGTATCCATCCAACGCCGCAAAAACTCCCCAATGCCAACCCTTAATCTGAACTCCCATGTTAAACACTGGCAATTATCCTTCTTCTACTGCCACGACACCTCTCCACCCGGCGAGAAGAGACTGCCAGGTTACTCGGAGGGCCTCCTCAATACTTCCGAGAATTTCAACGCTTTCGCCCCTGACTCGGACAGGGAGGCAATCATACCTTTGCTAGCTAAGATAGCCGTTCTCTCAGCCCAAGGCCTTCTTGGGCTCAACCTAGTGAAAACTTGGGTTGACTTCCGGAGCCAACCCAATTCTATCCGCACCAAATTGATGTGCGAATACTCGGGGCACACCACAGACGCACTCCGATACTCCACCAAGAGCTTTGCAGCCGGGGATACCAACAAAACCATCAAGGGTTTCTTGACGGAGAAGCTGGAGGTGATAAAGAACATCGCCGGGTTACCTCCGTTTACTCGAGAAAACCCGGCCCCAGCGGTAAGACCCGATACTCATAAGTTTATTTCCTCATCTTGACTCGATACTGCTCCTAGTTCTTATTTTCATCTTTCTGTCTCAGGCCGATGATCCTTTCTGGACAGTTGAAACCTCCCCCCCTTCCAGAGACCCGAAAGAAGAAGATGAGCCGGCTGACGGTGATGAAGGTATTTGCCCGGATCTTGTATTATCTTTACTTGCATCATTTTCCTCCCGTTTAACTTTTTCCCACGGATACATACTCGGTTCGCAGGGCTGGAGGACGAAGATGAGAAGGACGAGGATGACCCGGAGGCTACTGAATCTGATCAAGAAGCAACAGTTGGGGCCAAGAGGAAGGCCAGAGGGGCAGTGTCCAAGGTTCCTTTCTCTTCTATATCCTCTGAACCTTACTCCTTCGAAGCCATGCGACAACTTAACCATCAATTATCGAAATCGTCATACTTGAAGGATTCTCTTCCAGCCAAGCGCAGAGTAACTCGGAGTTCCCCGGGTGAGGATCCCCTTAACCCGGGCATCTCCACCTCCCCCGTCCATCATGCCAGTGCTCCTCCGCCTCGTCCTTCCAATTCTCCTTGGCGCCACCCTTCTCCTAACCATCCACGTGCCGGGCAATTCCGGGTTCCGCTATTGGTCCCTTTGACATCTTCGTCTGCTTCCAGCAGCGAGCTCCCGCCGGATTACGCCGTAAATACCGGGTAAGTTTTTGCTATATAACATCCTTTGATACCTGACAATTTTCAATCACTATTGCTAACTGCCTCTTCTCATCTTTCTTTAGCGCTCAAGTCACAGTTAGTGACCCGGAAAACATGGGAGCAGACAACCAGAGGACGGAGGGACCGACTGATAATGTGGACGCCACAGCTGGTGATGAAGCTGAAGACGCCCAAGAACAAGATCCTTTTAATGACCCGGCCCGACAAGAAGCCGGGTCTCCAAAATCGTCTGAAGAGGTGGATGAAGAGATTGAGATCCAAGAGACGAGGACGGGTTCCCCAAACAAGGAGAACCAGACGGTCCGGGTCTCGACCCCAAAGTCAGGAAAAACTCTTCATCTAGAGGATCAAGCTGTCGGCTCTTCTGGCGCCAAGCCTGAAAACATGACATTCCCCCAGATGCTTAGTGCCCTTCACACCTTAAGGGCTACTGAAGAGAATATCCTGGAAGCTTTGATAGCAAAACACGAGGTAAATCCGAATAACATTGCTTGTATCCTTATCTAGTCCCCAAGTTCCGGGTGAATTTCTTGATAATTTGCCTGGAACTTCACAGTATTTCCGACTAATTTATCCCTGTATCTCCACTCAGGACTTCGTGACCCAGTCTGAGAAAAAATTGGCTAAGGCCACCAAGCGTATTGAAAAGGAGGTGGCTCTGCGTGAGGAGGCCGAGGCTGAGGCCAGGAGGAGTGGGAAGATCATGAGAAAGTATAGAAGGAGGGCTCATGCAGCCGAAGATAATCTAGTGAACCTTTCTGTCCAGATTGCTGATACGTATCGCGCTTTGATTGGTATGCCTCTTAGCATAATATTCGTAATCCGGGTCATCCGTCTGATACATAGCCGGGTTTCCTTACTCCTGTTTTCATTTCTTTCTGCAGGTCCGGATGAAGTAATGCCGGAAGAAGATGATATTGCCAGGCTGAAAACCATCAAGAGCGTTATCCGGTAACTATGTGCCGGAACCAAATGGATCCTTGAAGAACTACGTTGGCCGGGTGTTGGGCACGTCACCCTGAAGAGGATGCTGGACGCTTGCTCTACCATTCCCGAGTGGATTTGGCATTGGAAGCGTTCGTCTTGCCGGGTTGGGGTAACCCGGGGGCTAGCCCTGGCTAAAGCTTACTTTCCTAAGCTAGAGCTGGCCAAGCTGATGGTCGGGTTTCCAGAATTCAACCGAGATGGGTCCAAATTTTCCCCGAAGGATTTCAAGGCCATCCAAAAAGAAGTCCGTTACTCGGCAAGCGTGATAGCTGACAGCTTGGAGCTCAACTCCATTGTCCCTTCCTATGGTGCTGATGGTGAAGCGATTAAGTCGGATCTTCCCAAACCATATGATATGCTAGCCCGATGGAAGGAGGAAGCTGCCAAGTTGAGGGAGGAAGCTGCAAAAAAGAAGGCTGAAGCCGACTCTGCGCCTGCTACTTCCGCACCAGTCGTCCCTCCTCCTGCGCGAGCCGGCAATGCTGCTGATCCGGGTGCTGCTGCCACCAATAGTAATAACAAGGGCAAGGAGAATATGGATGCCGCAGCCCAGAATACCGAGTGATACTTGTGACCTGATGCTGTGCCATATGCGTCAGTCGGTCAATAGGCCGTTTAAACAATTATTTCTTGATGATGCGCCTGTGAACCATTGATGCTGGTACCAAAATTTGTAATGCACTTTAAGTTCTTGATACGCTTTGTGCCTCTTCTGAATGTTGGGATGATTTTATATTTATCCATCTTTGAGCCCACTCTTTCTTGATATTCGACTTTCTTTATGGTTCCTTATGTGAGACTCGGTTTCCGAGTTTCATGGATTTTGACAAGCGGACTTTTCTCTAAGTCCCCAAGACCCCAAAACTCGGATGTTTGAGTTTTTTGAGCTTCTAGCAACTGAAGAACTTTTCCTTTTTCGAAATCCCCAGCCCTTAAGACAAAAAATGCCGAGTCTGGGATGTGTAGTCCTTTCAATAGAACAAGTTGTTTGCTGTTAAGCCCAAACCCAGAGCCGTTTCACATAGGTATTGAAGTGATGCTTGATAAACATTGAGTTTCCGGCTATTAGCCCTGTACTCTGCATAACTTGTGGTTTAGATGACCCTTTTTACAATCTTGTACTATAAGCCGGCTTTCGCGTGGATACCATGTTGTTACATCTATACGAAAACAGGGTCAGGCAAGTCCCATTGGGCTTCATGACTGATTGTAATCGTAAGCGAGCAAATCATGCCACTTTAGTGCGAGTCACATCGAGCTTAAGTAAGAAAAGTCAAGAAAACTTGGCTACTTTGGCCGGTTATAAGATTGCAGCCGTGCTCGTTTGCGAACAACCGGCCCTTATAACTCATAAGCATCATGGCCGGGTCATTGAGTTTGTAACTGTGCTATTCAAGCAATCAGCCCCCAAGACCTATATATACGCAACATATGGAGAGTGAAGAACGTAAGAATAACCACCTCTTTACTTGATATGCGAAAGTTAGGTCAGCAAGCCGCCTCATTAAAAACCCACCCAGTCCCCAAGGGTACCCTGGATAGGAAAAGAGTGCGTCTGAAACCTGCCGCCTATTACATCGTGCAACTCCACTTGCCAATATAGTCTATACTAAGTATAGTAGGGACGTAGCTGAGCCACGTTCCATGGTCTGTCTCTTTCCTGCATAGACAAAGTGGTATGAGCGGTGTCATTAACTGTAGCCGACTCTTCCCTTGCATCTACCAGGTAATACGATCCGTTGTGCAGATTCCGGCTTATGATAAACGGCCCTTCCCTTGGTGGTGATAACTTGTGTTTTCCTTCGTTTGACTGTACCAGGCGCAGAACCAAGACTCCTTCCTGGAATACCCGGGTTTTCACGCGCCGGCTATGATACCTCCGTAAATCTTGCTGATATATGGCTGATCTTTCCAGGGCTTGTTCCCTTTGTTCTTCTAACATATCTATGGCATCCTGCCGGGTCTTCTCGTTCTCTACCTCGACGTAAGATTGATGGGGGGGATAGTAACCCGGTAGGCCAACTCCAAGGTGTGATCCGGCCCAAAGGATGTTGCACTGGATCCGGCTAAGAATAAAGAGAATTCTGGAAGGCCCAAAGTTTGTAGGCCTCGTAACCCGGATTGTGGGTTGCGGTAAGGAAAGCTAGGGTTTGTAAGTAAAGTTCGAATAGGACTCAAGATGTGCCTTGAAGGGCAAGTTAGGGGTGCACGGGTGCTTTATAAACCGGCCCCTAGGTTTGGTTTGCCAGAGATTCAAGTCATAGTTGTAACACCTGTCATCGAGTATCCAGAATAATTCATATTGAGATCCGGCGAGTTATTTTCCAGTTCTTAGATTACTTTCCGCCATGTCTTCCTTCGAGCTAAACCCTCTCCCGAATACCTGTGTCGACTTGCCCCAAGATCAGTTACCCCCGGTAACATCTGCCGTGATTATCCCACGACAGTTGGCGCCCACCGTGGGGCCTGCGTCCAAAGGTGTTTGCATCACGGGAGAAGCTCGGAAAAGCATGGAGAACCTCGTCGTCGGTGAGATCTACGACGACCACGAAGGAAAGAAGATGGTGGACGATTCCGGCTGGGGGCCTGAGTCGGATCGCCTCGAATCTGGATCGGTCGTGACGATCGGCCGAATCAACGTCTTCATCGGCATGGTATGTACCTCTGGTTCGATTCCTGACAATTTTTCTGATCCTGTATCAGGGGAGGCTGCGTACGCCCAACCCGATAGAGAAGAGTCAGTCGGAACAACATACCAGGCAGAGGAGCCTATTACACGTTGGGAACAGCCGGAGGAGCCGGCATGGACTCCGCGCGACCCAAGCGATGGAAAGGATGACACTGCATCCATTAAGGATTTGCTGGAAGATCGATATGAGAAGGAAAACAGCGAGGAAGAACAATACGAATCTACACGGGCATCATGCGCCGGGTTGCAGTTTATGCGGCTCCCGCGATCAATCTCGATCAAGAAAACGCAGCCGCGGCGCCAGTCGGGGCGGCTCAGGCAGTGGCCCAGCAGCAAGGTACAGTTGACCCGGTCTTGGTCCAGGTCGATGGAGAGTCGGCATCAGTCACCAGTCGCCCAGCAGACGAGGAGCGACACGCAAATATGTTTGGGTTCCAAGCAAACCGGACACCGGGGGCGGGCCCCTCGAATCCGCGCCACCCGGCTCTGTTTGATAATAATTTGATCTTGGACCCCACGGTCTTGGCCACAGTTATTACCCCAGAAAACGCGGCAGAGCGCGTAAGAGACCTGGACGTGGCTCGTCGTGCATTGGAGCAGCAAAGAAGGCAAGTAGAAGCAGAAAGGCAGGGGATGGCCGCGCGGCAGCGCGAATTGGATGACCGAGAGACCCAGCTCCGGGAGGAAACGACAAGGATGCACCAAAGGCACCGAACTATGCTGCCGGCAACAGGAGGGGTTATTAACCCGACTGCCCTGGTGTTCACGCCTCAAGATCAGCCGATTCCACCGGTGAACCAAGGGACCATACCGCGACCGTCAACAGGAGCACAGCCGGTAAACGCGCCAGCCGGGTTACCTTTGCCACAGACGGGGGTGACAGCCGGCAATACCATGCCGCCACCACCATCACGATTCCACACACCAGCAGGCCATTACAACAATCCCATGGACAACGTGTACGCAGCAACGCTCGCATTAAACCAGATTCCTGTAGGAGATTCGCCTCATGCAGAAGGAACCCGACGAGCGATCGATCTGCTGCACACCGCGGTAGCACAGCAAGCCAATTATCCGGATCATAGAAGCGGAATGCATGGGACGCCGTACGTCAGTCAGCAACAGGGCAATGTCCAAGCAAGTGCGGCACGACGAAGGGAAGAGAACAGCAAATGCCGCCTCCACCGCATATCCAGACAGTACCAGTAGTATCAGCAGCGCAGGCGGTGGTGGACAGTTCCAGGGCCAGAAGAGCCGGGGCTGGGTCTGCAGGGCACGAGTTGCCGGTGGCGCCGCACCTCGTGGCACCCCCAGCCGGGTCACGTGTCTCCCGAGTAAGACCAGCCCCAACCACCCTGGCGGGACCCAAGTGCCTCTCGGACGATATCAGAGCAGAACCTTACCCGGAGAAGTTCAAAGAACCGGGGAAAGTAGTAAATTATGAGCCAACAATGGATCCAGAAACGTGGCTGAGCAGCTACGAGATGGCGATGTCAATTCGCAACGCATCCGAGAATCTCCAAGCCAAATTCATGTACCTAATGATGTCAGAGGGAGCAGCAAAGTTATGGTTCACCAATTTACCGGAAAAGTCAATCAAATCGTGGGAGGAGCTAAAAACCGCATTTATCAAGCACTTTCATGGGACATGCAGAAAGTTGTTTACTATTGATGATTTAGAAAGATGCGTTCAGAAGAAAGGAGAGTCAGCACGCAGCTGGGTACGCCGGGTTATGGAGATACTCCACTCGTCTACAGATATCCAGCCTAAGGACGCGCTACAAGCTATGGCAAAAACATGTAAGTATGTTCCTTTAGTGCAAAAGCTAACTCGCATGAAATCTAGTAGGAATGCAGCGGAGGTTACGATGGGAGAGTTAATGGATGCATGCAACAAACACGCTGCAACGGATACCACAGAGGAGGAAGTTGATGACAAGAAAGCAAAAGCAAACACAAGTAACAGTGGGAAAACCGGCAATGGATCGGCGCCAAACAATAATGGAAATAGCCAAAACAAGCGCCCGTTTGAAGGGAATGCCGAGTTTGTAGCCAACACGGAGGCCGGGTCTTCAAGACCTAGATCCGAAGGAAATTTTAATACTGGAAATCACAATGGGGGACACTACCAAGGACCTCCAAGACCAAGCAACAGTTGGGACATATTTAGGATGGCATGCCCGAAGCATAGCAGGAACGGCAAGCCGGCCAATCATTCATTGGAGCAATGTGCCGACTTACAAAGGTGGAAGAACGAGGAAGTGAACAGAGCCATGCGAGGCGCAGGCCGAGGAGGAGGCCCGGGCCAAGGTGGAAATTTGGGCAACGGACCGCCCCCAGCCGGCAACCCGCCAGCTGGAAATCAAGGTAACAATCAAGGGGGAGCGGGAGGTTTTCAAGCTAACCCCAAACAGCTGGGTCAATATCATGTGCACACTATGGGAGGCTCTAACAAGGATAAGAAGCTACTGAAACAAGCAGTTAATTCGGTCTCTTCCGCTGTTCCAAGATATTTGAGGTGGTCAGAACAAGAGGTAACATGGAGCAGGAAGGATCACCCGGACAGAGTTGACCACCCGGGAGTCTTAGCTTTGGTAGTGGCACCACAGGTCAACGGCTACGAACTGAAAAAAGTCTTGATGGATGGAGGAAGTAGTATCAATATCCTGTACTGGGAAACTTTTCTGCGTATGGGCTTAAAGGAATCGCAGCTGCAAAAGAGTACAACAGTTTTTCACGGGATAGTGCCGGGTCATTCGGCATGCCCCGAAGGAAAGGTGGCACTGGAAGTAGCTTTTGGAGAGTCAAAGGACAATTACCGAGTCGAGTGGCTTACCTTTGAGGTAGTAAAGTTGCGCAGTCCTTATCATGCATTGTTTGGAAGGCCGGCTTATGCCAAGTTCATGGCAAGACCGTGTTATGTGTACCTACAGCTGAAAATCCCGGGTCCCAAGAAGACCATTACAGTACACGGAAATCGAGATATAGCAGCTGAATGTGATGAGGGAGATGCGGCAATGGCCGAGCAAGCCTGCAGGAAGGAAGAGCTCAAACATTACCGTTCTCAGGTGGACTTAGAAGAGAGGACAACGTCAAAAAAGCCAACTCCTGAGGGGGACAAAGCAAAAGTTAGGGCAGAACAAAACCCTAAGATGGTAGGCTTCATCGGGAGCGATTCTTTCAAAACTCCTAGCAGGGAAGAAGAAGACGTACCGCCATCCGCAGCTGATCACGCTTCAAGGACGATATACCCGGATTGGCTAGCAAATCCGGTACTCATTATGAAAGGGCATAGCAAGTGGAGAATGTGCATCGGCCGTACCAACGCGAGGCCGACTCTCGAGAATAACTAAAGCAGTGTAATGGACGGCAGGTTTCATACGCACTCTTTTCCTACCCAGGGTACCTAAGGGGACTGGAAGGTTTTTAATGAGGCGGCCTGCTGATTCAAAAAAGAAATTTTTATCAATAAAAGAAGATGGTCTCGAGTCTTATCATGGCCTTTGCTTCAGTTACAAGTAAGTAATGCTTGTTATTATCAATACGTCAATATCATCGAAATACGTCACGTGCATATAGGTCTTCGGGGATTGGTGTGCTTAAATAAGTAATCACAAACCCGGAGACCCGGCCTCGATGCCTATGAGTTATGAGGGCTGATTACTCGAAAAAACGGGTACAGCTGCAATCTTATAACCGGACAAAGGAGCCAAATTTCTTGATTATTCTTACTTAAGCTCGATGTGACTCGCGCTAAAGTGGCATGATCTGTTCACTTACGATTACAATCAAACTATGCAGCCCAATGGGACTTGCTTGACCCTGTTTTTCGTATAGATGTGACAGCATGGTATCCACGCGAAAGCCGGCTTACAGTACAAGATAATCAAAAGGGTCATCTAAACCACAAGTCCATGCAGAGTATAAGGCTCAAATAGCCGGAAACTCAACAAGTATTAAGCATGACTTCAGTATTTATGTGAATAGCTATTGGTCTTCAGCTTGGTAAAGAGCAGTTTGTCATCTGAGAAAGGCCACGCCCCCTTAGCTCGTACTTTGGGTCATGGGGACTGGGGACTTCGAGACAGAAACAAACTGCTTCACTACTAAAGCTCGTAAACCTTAGTTTCCGAGTCTTGGGGACTTAAAGAAAGGTCCGTCTATCAAAACCTACGATACTCGGTTAGCCGAGTCTCAAAGGGGAATCAAAAGCAAGAGTTCAAAGTATCGAGAATAAGCTTACATGTAACACAAGGATCGAGATTATCAAAAGCCGGGAGAGGCAAAGAGTTATCATAAATTAACAAGCGCAAAGTCATAATATCAGTATCAATGTTGCACAGGCGCACCGCTAAAAATCATATCAGTCTCGAGAAACGCAAAAGCACTAGGTATCATCCTACTTGGCATCCTGGGAGTGGTCCTCTGGGTCTTCGTCTTGGACTTGCTCCTTGGCTTTGCCAGCAGTTTTACCCGGACTCTTCACGTCAGGACGGACAGGAGGAGGAACGGCTGGTGTTGAGGTAGACGGCTTTACGCCTAGTTCGGTTTCTCTCTTCGCAGCCTCTTCTTTCCTCCTGGCCAGGTCAGTCGACCACTTTTCCAGCATATCAAAAGGAGGGGGTGCCTCCACCAGAATAACCTTGCCCTCAGAGTCATATGAGCTCATAATTGTGTTTAGATCCATTTTATCTGCCAAAGTTGTGGCCGAGTGACGTACCGAAGATTGTATAGCTTTGAAGTCCTGGGGTTTAAACTTAGACCCGTCAGCCTTGAATTCTGGGAACCCGGACACTACCTTGGCCGGGTCAAGCTTAGGAAAATAAGCCTTCGCCAGCGTCAAAGCCCGGGTCATCCCAATCCGGCAAGACGAACGCTTCAATATTTCAATCCATCCAGGCGCTGTGGACAAGGCCTGCATGAGATTTTCTTCGCCCGGGTATACCTCCGAAGGCCACTTTATAGCATCCAGCAAAAGTTTCGTGCCGGCAAAAAATGTCCGGAGCACAGTCTTCAGAGTTTTAGCCTGAGTAACGGTGTTCTCCTCCGGAGCAGCAAGGTTAGCACCTGCAATCGAAACACACAAAAGCATATCAGTAATCTTGATTATTACAACGGCAAGATAGAGATACGCAAGTTAATTGCAGATAACAAACTTACTTAGCAAGATACGGTAAGTGTCCGTAATTTGAGTCGACAGGTTGTTCAGCGAGGATTGGGCAGCGTTGTATTTGTTCTTGTATTTGGAGACATCTTTTTTCAAAGTCTTTATCTCCGCTTCAAGGGTTTCCCTACGTTTTGTTTCCGCAAGCAAGAGCTGCTCAGTTTTAAGTAATGTTTCATCCGACTGAGTTATCTCCGCCTGCAAAGAAAGAGTGCAACTGTAAGCCGGATATCACGAGAATATTTCCTTCTGAGAAAATAATTACAGAAAATTATTTATGCGAAGTACCGAGGCAAATTACAGAAAATTATGCTCGGAACTTGGGGACTGGATGTATAGTAAGAAGTATCAAGTAAGATTACCTGATGTGCTGCAGCCATACGCTCTAGGATATTTCCTTCTGAAGCTTTCATGGCGAGAAGAGCGCTCATCAGCTGGTTAAAATCAGCGTTGTCCGAGTTAGATGACACGGGTACCTGGAAAGTGGGAAAAGGAGCTTTTCTTGTAACAGGAGGCGGCACCCGGGTCATCCGAATGTCGGAGTCTGGTCCCCCTCCCGCGCTCGAAGCTGCTCCCTTCTCCTTCTCGCCTGCGTGCGAAGCGATTGGATACCCGGTGTCATGCCTAGCTAGCTCCGGTGGCGACGCTTGCTCGTCGCCAGTTGTGGTGAAGGCATCGTCAGCCGGCTCGTTCTCGACCTGGACCTTAGCCTCAGTGTCCTCCTGGTCGCTAATAACAACCGTGGCTCTGAAGAAGGTGCGAAGGCACAATTAATATTTGGTTATGAAAAAGGCGATAAAAGCTTGGTATAATGTCAGGAGAAGGCGTTTACCCGGTGTTCACCGGGAAGTCCGAAGGAAAGCCGCTGCTAGATCCGGAAGATACTGAAAAATGCCAAGCAAGGTTTGAGATTATGTTGCAAAGGAACGTCCGGAAAGAGTTTTTATTTACGATATAAATACCAGAGTGTCGAGCCGGAGGCGATGAAGTGCCCGGGTTAAGGGCCTCGTTGCCCGGATGGTTCCGGGTTACTCGGCGCCTAGTCGCGGGTGGCTCCTTCATTTATGATCAAAAGGGGTGAAGGTGGGGTTAGCCCCGAAATGACGTTATGGGAACAAAAATTAAAGTGCAAGGGAACGAAATAAAAACCTGGAGGGCGATCCTCTGGGATTTCCTCTTGGATCCAGCTTTGGTGGCCGGCTCCGGCTCGTCCTCCTCGCTGGCGGACTCTTCCCAGCCATCTGTCTCTTCTTCCTCGTCTTGGTCCTCTCGTTCTGAAAGGTATTAAAGTTATAGCATAAGGAAAAAGAGGAGACAGGATATAATGTGTGCAAGGGGGTTAAGTATGCACCTTCGTCCGAATTAACGGCATCATCTTCCTCCTCCGCGTCTCCAGAATTGGGAGGAGTGTCGATTGTCCAAAAGTCATTATCGGCCTGAGGTGAAAATGCCAGGGTAAGGGCCAATATTGAGTCAAGAGAAGCGGATAAAAGATGGCTTGTTAGAATCCAAAATCAAAGGGTAGAAAACTTACTGCGGGGGGCGGGTTCTCGAGGGTAAAAGGCTCTAATCCGGCTATGTTCCGGATTACCTCGAGCTTCTCTGTTAAGAAACCTTTAATCGTCTTGTTTGTATCGTTAGGAGCGAAGGTGCTGGTGGAGTATCGGATCGGGTCCGTGGTTTGACCCGAATATTCACACATCAGTTTTTCACGAATAGAGTTGGGCTGGATGCGGAAGCTAACCCAGGTCTTCACCAAGTTTAGCCCGATGAGGCCTCGGGCTGATAAGATGGAGATCTTAGCCAACGAAGGCAAGATCGCCTCCCTGTCCGAGTCAGGGGCGAAGGCATTGAAAGTCTCGGAAATGTCAAGCTGACCCTCCGAGTAACCCGGCAACTTCTTCTCGCCGGGTGGGGAGGTATCCTGGCAGTAGAAGTATGAGAGCTGCCAGTGCTTTACATGAGAGTTGAGAGTGAGGGGAGGCATCAAGGAATTCTTGCGGCGCTGGATAGAAACCCCGCCGCAAGTAAGAAGTGCGCCGTCACCGCTTTCGCGGCACGGCTTGCACTGAAAGAGTTCAACAAAGAGAGCCAGACTTGGCGGAGTGCACAAGTAAGACTCGGAAAGAACGATAAAATGGGTGATGTTCAGAACGGAGTTTGGGCCTATATCGAAAATACGGAGGTTGTAGTGATCTAGGACGTCACGGAAGAAAGGGTGACCCGGAGGCCTGAAGCCCCGGGTCACGTGTTCGACGAAACATATTACCTCATCCGTTGCTGGAGAAGGCCGGGTTTCGTTGCTTGGTACTCTCCAGCGGATAGATTCCTGGGGAGGAAGGATTCCCAGCTCGACCAACTCCTCCAGTTTAGCCTTGGTAACGGAGGATCTCCCCCAATTGGCTGAAATGGAGTTAGTGGATTTAGCTTTAGCCGACTGTTTCCCCTGCCTCTTGGGTGCCATGGGGTTGACCTGGTAAAACATCAAAGGAAAGGAGGTGACAAGCGAAAACTCGGAAATTAATGAATAATCAGTTACCGGTAACTTAAACATGACCCGGGTATTGCCTTGCTGGATCAAGTACGATCTATCCGGGTATCGCATGTCGTTACGGAAGCTGTGAAGTTTTTTCCGTAAAACAAGTGTCTGGGGAAGGTAGAAGGATACCCTTATGTCTATTATCAGCAAGTGAGCCGGAGAAGTGAGATTTTCCGGATGATAAGAACAAGGGCGGAAATTTTTGGTGGTCCGAGCCCAGATGGGAAATTCAATTTCTGTATTTAAGGCCAAGCTAATGATACTTAGTGGTAGGGGAGTAAGATAAGCTGCGCATCCTATCTATGGGAGTGGTTATGGTAAACACTAGTGAGTCAATTCGGCAGGGCCCGAGAAATTGCAGGCGACTCGATTCAGATCTGATCTAAGGAAAAGCTAAGAGATTGCAAGGTTAGGCTGGAGGATATCAAGAACTTACCGGAGGAGGCTGAAGTAGGGATTTGCGGAGACAGATGGCGCAAGATTGATGCCCTTTCGCGATTTCTGGCCGGCGAATCGGGGGCTTAGTGGTGGATTTGGGAGCTGGAGTGGGTTGCACGGTGGCGGAGCGCAAGCGACGGCGGATGGGCTTCGGCGATGTGCGTAGGGCTTCCGTGGTGGCACCCCACGAGCTCGAGCTTGAGGAGAAGAGGAGCGGGGGAAATGAGCCGTTAGGGTTGAGTTTGCTCCTTGGGTCTATTTATAATAGCCCGGGTGGAAAAGCCTAACCTAACGGGCGAAACCCGGGAGGTGCGGAGTAATAGTTGGCTATTTTGAAATTTGAAAGACGCGCCTTATGCATAGATCGATATAATCCAGAGAAAAAGGAAGGGGAAATCTCTTTCCTGGTATTAGCGATAGTTATCGAGGAAGATGTGAAATTATCGAGTTTCCTATTAAGACTCAAGTCTGGAAGATTGAGGGAGAGCCTTTGGGGGAGAGCCGGGTTGCTACCTGATTCCCTTGGTGCTAATCCCAGCCATTCATCAACATATTGTATCTTGATCTTCATGTGTTTTTGTATCCAATATTTCTGCAGGGAATAGCCAGCGCTTCGAAGAGTAAATCTTGGAAGCCCAGGCTATTCTGGGGACTACTGATGGGGGGGATAGTAACCCGGTAGGCCAACTCCAAGGTGTGATCCGGCCCAAAGGATGTTGCACTGGATCCGGCTAAGAATAAAGAGACTTCTGGAAGGCCCAAAGTTTGTAGGCCTCGTAACCCGGATTGTGGGTTGCGGTAAGGAAAGCTAGGGTTTGTAAGTAAAGTTCGAATAGGACTCAAGATGTGCCTTGAAGGGCAAGTTAGGGGTGCACGGGTGCTTTATAAACCGGCCCCTAGGTTTGGTTTGCCAGAGATTCAAGTCATAGTTGTAACACCTGTCATCGAGTATCCAGAATAATTCATATTGAGATCCGGCGTGTTATTTTCCGGTTCTTAGATTACTTTCCGCCATGTCTTCCTTCGAGCTAAACCCTCTCCCGAATACCTGTGTCGACTTGCCCCAAGATCAGTTACCCCCGGTAACATCTGCCGTGATTATCCCACGACAAAGATGATACTCGAGGTGAATCATGAATAATATCACTCGGCAGCACTGCTTCCGCACCATAAACCATGAAGAATGGTGTCATCTGAGTAGATCTGTTAGGTGTAGTGTTGATACCCCAGACCACGGAAGGTAGTTCTTCGACCCATGCGCCCGCAGCCCTAATGCAAGGGACTCGCAGTCGTGGTTTTAGTCCACGAAGTAATTCTTGGTTTGCCCTCTCCACTTGTCCATTGGCCTGCGGATGAGCCACTGATGCTACGTCAAGCCGGATTCCATTGTTACCACAAAACTTCTCCATTGCGCCAAGGGACATGTTGGTTCCATTGTCGGTAATTATACTGTGGGGATACCCGAACCGATAGATAATTCTTTTCAGGAACTTGACTGCTGTAACTGCTTCACAATTGGTGACTGGCATAACCTCAACCCACTTGGTAAACTTATCAATAGCCACCAAAAGATGTGTCTTCTTGCAAGGTGACATGTGAAAGGGACCAACCATGTCCATACCCCAAACAGCGAACGGCCAAGTTAACGGAATAGTCCGTAATTCCATACCCGGCACGTGGGTTTGGCGAGCGTACCTTTGACATCCGTCACACCTTGCCACTAAGCGCTCCGCGTCTGCTAGAGCCGTGAGCCAGAAAAATCCGTGTCGATAAGCTTTGGCCACAAGGGATCTTCTGGATGCATGATACCCACAATCACCTTCATGGATTTCCTTAAGAATCTGTCGGCCTTCTTCTGGTGCTACACAGCGCAAAAAGACTCCTGCTGCACTTCTCTTGTATAACTCCCCATTGATAATAGAATATCCCTTTGCTCGCCTCAAAATTTGCCTTGCTAACACCTCCTGCTGTGGTAACTCGCCTCGTGATAGGTAGGCCAAAATGGTTCTGTCCACTCGGGAACAACGCGTACTGTGGCCACGAGCTCCAAATCCGGGTCTTGATTTGCCAGTTCTTCCTCAGACTCGGTTTTAACTGATGGTCGCCATAATTCATCCAGGAAGACGTTAGGTGGAACCGGCTCTCTGCGCGAGCCGAGTCTAGCGAGGGCGTCTGCTGCCTCATTCTTTCTTCTGTCTATGTGCTCCACCTCATATCCGGAGAAACATCCTGCGACCCTATCAACCTCTCTACGGTATGCTGCCATAGTTGTGTCCTTTCTATCCCAAGTTCCTGATACCTGCTGTACTACAAGGTCCGAATCTCCAAAGCATCGTATCCTCTTAATGTTCATCTCCTTGGCTACCTTTAAGCCGTGCAATAGGGCCTCATACTCGGCCACGTTGTTGGAACAATCAAAATGAATCTGTAGCACGTAACTCAGTTTGTCTCCTTTGGGTGATGTTAGCACCACTCCAGCTCCTGATCCCTCGTATTGCTTGGATCCATCGAAGTGCATAATCCAAGAGTCGGAGTTTGGAACCATGGTGGTCATGCCTGTGTGTGTCCAGTCATTAACGAAATCGACCAAAGCCTGAGATTTGATTGCTGACCTGGGCTCGTAGTTGATGTGATAATCCCCCATCTCTATTGCCCACTTGGCTATTCTTCCTGTTGCATCCGAGTTTCTGATGATATCCCACATTGGTATCAAACTTACCACTGTTATGGGGTGTTCCTGAAAATACGGCTTCAGTTTCCAGCTGGCCATAAAGACCCCGAAAACCAGCTTTTGCCAGTGCGGATAGCGCTGCTTTGCCTCTGATAATACCTCGTTGACGTAATAAACCGGTCTCTGGACCGGGTAACCTTTCCCATCCTCTTTACGCTCCACAACAACTACTGCACTAACGGCTCGGGGGCCCGCTGCTACATATAGCAACATGGGCTCTTTAGGACCCGGGGCCGCTAGGACTGGTGCTTCAGACAACTGCTGCTTTAGTGCCTCGAACGCTTCGTCCGCCTCTTGATCCCACACGAATTTATCGGATTTCCTCAAGAGCCGGTACAAGGGTATTGCTTTTTCTCCGAGTCTGGATATAAATCGGCTCAAGGCTGCTACGCAGGCCGTGATCTTTTGAACATGCTTCAAATTTTCCGGCTTTTTCAGATTCTGGATAGCTTTTATTTTATCTGGGTTGGCCTCAATTCCTCTCTCGGAAACAATAAAGCCGAGTAGCTTCCCAGCTGGAACTCCAAATACACACTTCGTTGGGTTAAGCTTCATCTGATACCTCCTCAAGTTCTTGAACGTCTCCTTTAGATCGTCGATAAATGTCTCTGCCTTCCTGGTCTTGATAACCACATCATCCACATAAGCATGGACATTGCGTCCAATTTGGTCCTCAAAGCACTTCTGTATACACCGTTGATAAGTTGCGCCAGCATTCTTCAATCCAAACGTCATAGTTTTGTAACAAAAGGCCCCAAAAGGGGTTATAAATGATGTTTTCTCCCAATCCTCCCTCTTGAGCTTAATCTGATGATACCCGGAATATGCATCCAGAAAACATAATAGGTCACTTCCAGCTACTGCGTCTATGATCTGATCTATCCTTGGTAATGCAAACGGATCCTTTGGGCAATGCTTGTGGAGACTCGTAAAATCAATGCACATCCTCCACTCATTGGTCTTTTTCATCACGAGAACCGGATTTGCTAACCAATCCGGGTGAAATACTTCCATGATGAAGCCGGCTGTCAGCAGCCGCGCGATTTCTTCTCCTATAGCTTTCCTTCTTTCCTCATTCATCTTCCGCAGGCCCTGCTTCACAGGCCTGGACTTGGGGTCTACATGCAAACTGTGCTCTGCCAATTCTGTAGGGATACCCGGCATGTCGCTAGGCGTCCAGGCGAACACGTCCGCATTTGAACGAATAAACTCCACAAGTGCCTTCTCCTGCTCGCTGTCCAGGTTAGACCCTGTAGTAAATTGTTTAGCGGGATCACCTTCAACAAAAGCTATCATCTTAGTGTCTTGTGCTGCCTTGAATTTTGCCCTCTCGTCTTCAGTATTCGGCCTTTTCAATGTTGTTCTGTCATCCGGATCTACTTGAGACCGGTAATACTTGAGTTCCTCTTTTCTGCAAGCATGCTCGGCCATTACCGAATCTCCTTCATCGCACTCAGCTGCTATATCCCGGCTTCCATGTATGGTTATGGTTTGTTTAGGACCCGGGATTTTTAGCTGCAAATATACATAACACGGCCTAGCCATGAATTTAGCATAAGCCGGCCTTCCGAATAGCGCGTGATAAGGGCTGCGCAATTTAACCACCTCGAAAGTGAGCCACTCGACTCGATAATTATCCTTTGATTCTCCAAAAGCTACTTCCAATGCGATTTTTCCCTCGGGACATGCTGAGTGACCCGGCACTATCCCATGAAAAATTGTTGAGCTTTTCTGTAGCTGAGACTCCTTGAGATCCATGCGTAAAAAGGTTTCCCAATACATAATATTGATGCTACATCCACCATCCATCAGGACCTTTTTCAACTCGTAACCATTGACCTGTGGTGCGACTACCAATGCTAAGACTCCCGGGTGTTCTATTCTTTCCGGGTGATCTCTTCTGCTCCAAGTTACATCTTGTTCCGACCATCTCAGGTATCCCGGGACAGCCGAGGAAACCGAATTTACCGCTTGCTTCAGTATCTTCTTGTCCCTATTAGAAGTTCCTGTAGTGTGCACATGATATTGTCCTTTAAAACCAGATGTACGTACCATACCGATGAAGATGCTGATCTGGCCGATTGTCACGATAGATCCGGATTCGAGGTGATCCGACTCTGGTCCCCAGCCGGAATCGTCCACCATCTTCTCTCCTTCGTGGTCGATGTAGATCTCGCCGATGACTAGATTCTCCATATTCTTCCGAGCTTCTCCCGTGATGTAAACACCTTTGGACGCAGGCCCCACGGTGGGCGCCAACTGTCGTGGGATAATCACGGCAGACGTTACCGGGGGTAACTGATCTTGGGGCAAGACGACACAGGCGTTTGGGAGAGGGTTTAGCTCAGAGGAAAACATGATGGAACTCGATCTGGTAGCCGGCAATCAAGTCGCCGAGTCTCCGATCTCAATATATTAACTCAACTCTCGTGTTACACTGGATGCTCGATATCAAGCGATATTGCTAGAACTCTTGGATCTCTCTCAACTAGTCCTAGGGGCCGGTTTATAAAGCACCTGGACCCCCGGCTCGCCTTCCAAGGCACACCCTGAATCCTACCCGGACACTGCATACAAACCCTAGCTTTCCTTATCTTAACCCACAATCCGGGTTACTAGGCCCATGAACTTGGGCCTTCCAGAAGCTTCCTTATCTTTAGCCGGATCTTGCGCAGCGTCCATTGGGCCGGGTTACACCTTGGTGTTGGCCTACCGGGTTATCATCCCTCCATCAGTTTCCTTCCGACGCGGTCGCCGTAGCGCGTACCGGCGAGTCGAGTAGCGGATCCATGTCGTTTATTATGGAATCGATGTCCACGACGACGTTCTCCGCGTCTGAGGCACGGGGAGAGTCTCCGGTGGCCATTTGCGGGCGGCGCAGCCCTAAGGTAGATCCTCCGATGGTGGTTTCCTGGGAAGGTTTGGGGCTCGTTTTCTCTCCGCTCGAACTCGCACTTGGGCACATGCTCTGGTTGCAGTAGCGCTGGGGGCTCGAGGTTGAAGATGGAACTGAAGAGAAGCCGAAGACCCCGAGGCGGCTATTTATAGCCAAGCGCGCTAAGATTAGTTCCAACGACTATTTTAGCCGTTGGATGATCGAGGCGTGTTACGCCCGTAATTTCTGGGAAATGAGGGGACGGGGTGATAAGTGCTATCTCCTCGTTTCCCGCGAGAATCTATCAGAGGATACGTTTCAGGGTTTTGACTGAACCCAAAGGTCCGTGATGTCAGCAGGATTTCATCGGTGACGTCACGAGGTTCCTTCTCCATGAAGGCTCGTGGAAGAAAAAAACGGACTTTAGCAAAATCCGAGTTATGTGTAATAAGTTTTTTGGGAAAAGAAGAATCAAGACAAAACACCAACAATTCTCGGAAAAGAATAATAATCGACGAAAGTTGGCAGAATGAAGTTCAATCCTTCTTGGGGGTTACTGTCGGATATATACCGAATAGGGGTATGTCCGTCATTGGTCTAAAGAGCCGGATTACCCGGGGCCTGTTGGTATAGTGGGTGGCCCAGTAAGCTGATGCGCAGGAAGCCAAATTCTAGAACAACCCGGACCACGGCCCAAAGTGGTGCGGCTTGGAAGAGAAGACGGATTCCTTACTTTCCAAGCTAGATACTTTCCGTAGTATTCTAGGTTTCCTTTCTGTAATCCCTAACCCGGCTATGTATATAAAGACGAACAAGAGAGAAGAAAGATATAGAAAATTAGCTAGAAGCCAACTCGCCGAGAAGTTGATCCTCTTTGAGTTAGCAAAACCCTACTCACATTGTACTTTGTATAGTTCAGGTTTCAGCCCTGATTTAGCGAGATTGCAGCAGTAGGAACGTCGCCTAGTTGCGTCGTACCAAACCTGGGTAAAACTTGGTGTTCTCGATTGTCGTACTACCACGTCCCCCACGTCTCTACCCGTAAGCTCATGTCACCCCCTTCTATGATCCTTACTACGATGTCTCGACCGCGACGAGGCGGCAGCAGCGGCGACGGCGCGGGGCGGCAGCGTCTATGTGTCTCGTCTTCTTGGTCCTGCAGTTATATAGCCGGGGCCTCTAGTTCCGGGTCGTGGAACGAGCTCGGACTAAAGGTACCCACTCCAGTCCCGGGTCTTAATACCGGCCGGAATAATGGTCAAATTTCGGCGCGGATGACGGTTCACGCGCGAGGGACCTTTTGTCCTGGCTGGTATTAAGAGTCTGGACTAGAGGTAAATATTTGGATTCAAAATTTTAGTTTGCATATTTAAATATTTGAATTAACCACTTTTTTCATACTTTCGAATCTGACAAAACTTTGAACATGAAAAGTGTTTAGGCACTAACCTCTTGGAACACTTCAATAGAAGGGGCGACACCAAATCTTGACAAACCGTGGAGAAAATAGGGATAAACTTGAACTCGGTGGTGAAAAACAGAGGAGACGTAAGCTGGCTAGCTCGGCATTTCATCGAACACCTCTTGTGCATAGAAAGAAACAACAAATTAGGACACACATCTCACCTTCTAAAATGGAAAAAACAGAGCAGAGAGGGAAGAGGGTAGGGTGAAATGATATATATTGGAATAGAGAACCTCTAGTTCCGGTTGCAGATACCTCCCGGGACTATTGGTTCCCGCACGAGGTCCTGCCAGGCGAGACACCTCTAGTCCCTATCTGTATTACGAACCAGGAGTTGAGGTCCCGTTCGACCCAGGACTAGTCCGGTGCGGCCTCCTAACCGTTGAACCAGGACTAGTCCCCCTCTAGTCCCTCTCCAAAACCCAACGGGGACTAGAGTCTAGGACCAAAGGCCTCTTTTCTGCTAGTGTATGCTTCCACATTCACAACTGTGGTGTATGCGAAGCCCGCTAGGGAGTTTGGCATCACCAATATCCTACAAGGTGTGATAAGCTATCACGATGAGATGCTGGCACCGATTTAAACATTACTCTTAGGCACTATCAACGGTATGTCAGACAAGGAAAAATTACGAGGAATAATTATCTTGAGACGTACACAAATTTATTTTAAATCCTTTGAAAAATTATTTGGAAACGAATATTTTTAGTTTTCAACTAGAAAAAAATTATCCCGAATTGTCTGAACATTTTATTTTGACCGTACCGTGTCGTTTGAAACACATGAACATTTTATTTTGACCATAGCAAACAATTATCCAGAACTGCGTGATTATTTCATTTGAATCGACATGAAAAATGTTCGAAACTGAGTAAAATTTAATTTCACCCTGGTGAACATTTATCTTGAACCCCATGAAAATTTTATTTTGCATCTTATGAATTATTTTGTAAAAATTATTTATTACCCCCACAAAGAGATATCAATTCTCTACATCTTTTTCCGACCACAACACGGAAGATTTTTTTTTGAGAGCAACCGCATGTTTCATTAACAGAAAATCAAGTTACAATAAGCAACACACGTGGAAACTAAAAGATAAACCGGGATAAAATGATTATTCTGAATTTGCAGATAAAACCCTAGAAGATCGAGAAATACAAAACGACCCCTATGGTTTACTGCAACCAACGTAGCGAGCGGCCGCCGTTCTACTCCAGCACCGTCGAGACGAACACCGGAAGAAACATCGAACCTCCACCATTGCAAGATATGAGAAAGCACCATCGCCAACGAGGCTTTGTGAGTCGATGAACAGGCCCGCTGCACGCAACAAGGCACATGTCACTGTCGCACGTCGAATGGGGGACGTCCTCGTGCTGTCTTGGACAAACATATGCCGCCTCCCATTGACGAAGTCGGAGAGGAACGGCAGATCCACCATATCCGGACCAGTATCCTCGCTCCAAAAGAACCACCTCGCTCCGGCCGCTAGCGCCGCCGCCGAAAACGACGAACGCCAGCGATATACGGAGAAACTGATCTCGCTAGATCTGAAAAACGGCGAGAAGACCAAGCGTCTGATCTGAAGGACCAAGCAGCACACTTTGCCACCAACTCCGAGACGCCGCAGTGAAGATCGCCGCCTGTATGTGAGTGGAGTTGAGGCGGATTTATTTTCCCAGGCGCCGCTCCCACCATCCCAACGGCGTCCCAACAAAACAGCAGGCAAATCCTAACTACAGATCGACGCTGAGGCGCCATGGTCCCCACATCCTCGCGCCGCCGGAGTGGTCAACGGAAGAGGCAGGGACCGGCAGCGGCCGCCGTAGTTGTGGCCTGGTGCGTCCGCTCGCACAATCGCCTTTTTGTCGTCACGGAGCGAAACGGTTCCATGCGGTTCATGCACAACGATGACTGTTCAAACACGGAAGATTGGGAATGGATGAATTCCCTATAAAAACCACGAAACAACATATTATGGAGTACGTACGACTCCAACAATTTATCCACAATAATTTATGATGTTGAATTTTATCCTATCGTGTCGAGAACAAGGCTAGATTTTTATTTAGGAAACACAAGACGCGTATGTTCCCTGTATTGACGCTGATTGGAATAGGAGAGTTCCTCCTCATTATCATGCAAAAAAAAGACGGCCACCGTCCACCAAGGCCCTCGTCTCCTATTTTTCTACCCTAATAATTTAGTTTACTCGTAGTAGCAGCAGTCCCGATCAGTTATGTTTTAATCCAGTGTAAGGTTCGAATTCGAATCGAATCGGATCAGTGATTCCTGGTAATTGATGCCACGAACGAAGATGGTGCTTTGACCTCGTCCGATTTGTTCCCCGTCTGATCAAAGAGAAAAAGGGCAATCTCGCCCAGTTCAACTTCCTAACTCGACATTGCTTCTCGTGCTGGTCGCCGGAGATCCCAAGCCTCCGTCTGGATCTTAATTCATGGGGTTCGACAGTGCCAATGCACACGGCCAAGTAGGCTCTTCTTTCTGCATCCTGATTGTTTGCAGTTTATTCTCCTAGCCCCCTAACTTTCTCAAATTAGTTACTCTGTAAGTAACCGGATGGATGTATAACTTGCTTGTGTAGCAACCAGAGGATGAGAAGATGATCGGCTCAGCGCGCTTCCCGATGATGTTCTACTGATTATATTGGTGCGAGTCGACCTCAGGACAGCTGCAAGGACAAGCACTCTGTCAACACGGTGGAGGTGGCTGCCGTGGTTGCTGCCCAAGCTTAACATTGATGTCGATTATTTCATACCTGATCCATGCTCAGAGCCTATTGCAGCCAATGTCATACATGACGCTTGCTGTAACCGCGGCGACCAAAAGTTTATTTGCTAAGCCTAGGAGACAATCCGTTGTTGCAAGCCTGCATCTTAGGCTCTACTGGATCGGAACCTTCTCATGCGACATTGGCCCACTAGTATGCGACGCGATCGACGGGGGTTTGCTTAAAGATTTGGACCTTGCCATCCTCGATGAAAAAGATCCAAATCATGACAGTTCTACGTATATGCTACAGCTCGCCAAAGACATAGATAATTTTTACAGTGCCTACCCGAGTGTGTTCCATTGCCTCACAAGTCTTCATCTATGCAATGTGTGTTTTCTCGAGCTGGACATGCACCGTCTCCTATTTGAATGCTGCACGCAACTGAAACATCTAAGCCTCACCGCTTCTGATGCTGGTATCGGCTCTCTGTGGAAAATAGACGCACCCAACTCAAAACTCAATGTTCTCGAACTTGACTCCTGTTTCTTTGAGAGAATTGAATTGGACTGCGTTCCAAAATTGGAGAAGCTCCATTGTCATAGGTGGTTGTGCAAAGATACTCCCTTGTCTTTTGGTTTCGTCCACTCTCTTAGGGAGTTATACCTTGCAAATGATTTCCATGTTTACGAGAATGTATTGAAACTGAGTGATCTTCTATGCGGAACTACAAGCATACATACTCTAAAATTGAATTTTTTTGGGCGAAATTGCAAGTATTGTCTTTTTTATTTATGCCTTTTTCACACATAGTGTTTCATTGTTTCATAACTCCCATCTATGTACTTGCAAAGCATCTGTTTGATATCTTTCGCCATAATTTATGAGGTTACACTTATTTTCTACTCAAACATTTTGGCAAATTGCTAACAAAGCTATATTTTAACTACATCATGGAAAGATTGGCACATCAGGAAGAGACGCTTCCAATAATGTCCTAGAATAAAGTTCTGTTGAAGTGCAACTTTTTCAACGCATTCACATTCGAAATGTTGCTTTCCTATAAATTCTTGTGTCCCATCTGATCAAGTCATTCCTACAATTGAAGTTTTTTCGCTGAGTGTAGTTCGATACATGTTGTCAATAAGTCAGTGGCTGTGTGTAATATTCGTTCAACTATATTTTTTTTTCAATAGTTTGCCATCGTATGATACTTATTCTAGATTTATTTACTTCGTGATCAGCCATGGATGAAACCTGAAATGAAGCAACTGAGCAGCAGATTCAGCAACTTAACGATTTTGTCCATACTTGGTATATTTGTTGAATTTGACCTTGTGTGGAGGATGACCCTTCTTCTGGCAGCCCCCTGTGTTGAAATATTTAAAATTAAGGTGAGGTGCGCCATTTCTGTCTTGTTGTGGTGTCTACCAGCGTGAGTTTTTTTCCATTTCAAAATACTATTGTCGTAAGCATTACTCTCTTATGATATTCATACTTTTGAAGGTATGGGAGCATGCATGCCACTTAGATGGCAAGGACAGACCGGAGACCTACCATGAAAGAAGGAACCCTCACTGGGAGATGGACTTCGGCGGGTCCAAAAACCTGCTATTGCGGGAGCTACAATTCGTCTGGTTTAGGCCGCTCAAACAGCAGCTGACGTTCATAAGGGCCATGGTGGAGCGGTCGCCCAACTTGCAGAAAATAGTTCTGAGAGATAAGTTTTGCGAGAAGTGTGACGCACTGGTGTTGCGGTCTCGTTCTTCTGCGGAGCATGTTTTTCCCAAGAGCAAGCATGAGAAGGAAGCAGTGGTCATGCGAGTTACAGATGGTTTGGTCTTTCACCGGCCAAGTAATTTTCGATGACCGTAAGAAGTTGTATCAATACCAAGTTGTTGATGGCGTGTTCTCCAACTTTTAGGAAATACCATGTCCTCTTGACGCAAAGTAATCACTTCGAAACATTTTGCGAAGTGTCAAGATTTTTTTAAATTTTGACAAATACATTTCTGTGACCGAGTTATAATTACTTTTCCTGCTGAATAAATAAATGCAGCATTTTTTTTTACCTCAGTGGCATAAAAAATATTGATTTGGATTCTGACTAGGTCAATTACACCAATTCATTGTATTGCAAAATGCAGATATATATAGATTTAATAAAATTTGTGAATCTGTGGACGGATGAGCAATCATAACCCCGTCTGCATGTGCATAGTAAACAATTACTTCCTCTCATAGCTCTCGGACTGCAGCTACACACTCAGGCTGACTGCAAATATTCTCGGCTGCAGTGCATCAAGGTTTTTGCGAGTCCGAGGACACACCGCATGACACCTGCGTGAGAGAATGTGGCAGCAACTTGCTGGTCCTTTGCTCCGAGTCAGGTACAAAAAGTATCATCCCACGACGACTTGTGGCGGGTTCATCGTTCACTTTGATTATGTTGTTGTGGCAATGCCGTTCATTCTCGTAGGTGAATTGTCCTAGGTAAGGTCGGCGAGTGCAGCTATTCTCAGCTGAAGTGCATCGTGATATGTTAGGCCGATGACATCTGCAAACAGTAATTACCGCCCGTTAGCGACGCAAATCGGCCTGTACCATCCGAAGGGCGTGTCTGATGGGCTGCCCATTTTCGGGGGTCCGGTCCATTTTTTCAAAGTAAAATTGTTCAAATTTATTTTTGTTAGGCGCGGTTTTTCTGTTTGTTGATTGAAATTTATCTATGTTCACTTTTATTTTGTTCAAAAAAAAAATCGGAATTTTTTTTTACCGGTAAAGGGGAAGAAAATTAACCGGACCAGCTCATTTGCGCCGCCTGCAGACGGCAAATAGGAGCTCCCGTTACATTCGCATGAGAGCCCGTGGGCTGCGGTTCCGTGGGATAGATTCACTCCTAGACAGGCCCGTCCATGAGGTACTGCGAGCTGTGCGCTGGCACTAGGCGGGTCCTCCTCCTTGGCGCCTAGGCGTCCCCTGCTCTCATTTAGCTTAACCGATCCTGCTATTGGGCGCGTTTAATGGGCTGGCCGATTTTCGTGGGTACGGTCCATTTGTTGTTCAATTTCTTTTTGTTGGGCGCGGTTTTTCTATTTGTTGGTTTAAATTTGTTTCTGTTAACTTTTAATTTTGTCCACAAATTTGTTTGCTGAAAAAAGGGGAAAGAAAGTTAACTAGCTTGCGAGCGGCAAATAGGATCCCCCATGGCATCCGCATGATACTTGCGTGAGAGCCCGTGGCTGTGGTTCCGTGGGATAGCTTCACTCCCAGACAGGCCCATCCATGAGGGACTGCAAGCTGTGCGCTGGCACTAGGCCCCCAGAACGTTGGGCCATAAAATCTCAGGTACTGTGTACAATTCCTGTAGATCTCTTTTTTTGAATTTAATTCATGTAGATCTCTTAATTGCGGAAGAAAATGGCCATTTACGTTCGGACCCCCGCTAGTGCTAGCGATGCCTCACGGTTGTTTTGTTTTTCGGGAACGCTCGACATTTGTTCCTCCGGAAAAGATCTCCGTCGCTGCATATGACGCTGAAGTCTAGGGTGTGCCGTACCAGGCTCTACTATCCGTTCGTCTTAACGTGAGACCATGATTTGCTTTGTTCACGGCTTGCTTCGATGACACCAGTGTGTCGAGCCCTCAACTAGGTGATTCCCGCACTCCTCGTTGTACCTCCACTAGCCCATCTCCCTGACCGCCAAAGATGAATCCATCACGGTCTTTATATAACACATGAAGCCCCAACTCCTCACCATTCTATCGAAACTGCAATCACGATCGCGGAGATCATAAAACCAGAAGGCGCGAAAGTTAACTCATGTCTAGGCTCCGTTTGTCATTTCGCACCGGGGCCCCGAATGTTTAGAGACAGCCCTGCTCCCATACAGGTAGAAATCATCAACCCGTACATTCTCCTAGGTCGCCAGTTCATCCCTTCACCATGTGGTGACAATGAATGTCATTCTCTATGATGTTTTGGCTGGCCATGGCCGCCACTGCAGGCTGGGTTGCTCCTCCAACTCCAACGACTCACACAAATGTAAGTATAAAATCAGTGCTAGGGATGGTAATATTATCTACGAATCCAGATATCCAACCTGTTGGGTAATGGCTTGGAGGGCTTCTTCTACCGATGGATTTTTACGGATGGATCTCCATGAACATCTGAGCTGGGCACGGATCCAAAACTAGCTCCATGGATACCCGTTGGATTTCCGTCTAGAAAGTATGGCTCACATGTATATAACACATGTAATATAACATGTCTTAAATCATAAGTATAATTCATTAAAAAATAACGTTCGGTCACTCGGCATGTCTGTGAGTCGTGATCACCGTTTTGAAACGGGTGGTTTCTGCACCCCGCTACCTGAGGCTTCTATTGAGTGCACTTCTGCGAAACCCGTGTCGTCTAGCTCCTTGTACATCTTGTTCAGCTTCTTTGTGTGCTGAGATAATTTCCACTTATATGCCATGTGTTCTTCTTGAGTGGCATCTGATGTGAGAGGAAGGTCATGTTCGTCTAACGAGGTGACTAGACCCATTGTCTCCTTCGTCACATATAGCTGAGGCCTTTCGGTTTTGCCTTTCTTGCTTTTAGTCATGGATACAAAATTGGCAGGGGGAGGAATTTCTCCAAGAACGCCATCACTGTAAGTCTAAGTTTGAGTTTCTGGCGGCGGGGACTTTTCGGGTCCTCCTCGCTGTCGTCCTCGCTCTCTTCTTCATCCTCCCGTGTCATCTTCTGTCGCATGGGTCGCATCGGTGGTTTTAGGTAGGTCAACCTCCTCGCCTTCATCTTCACTCTTAGAGGATGAGTGCTCTAGGCGTCTTGCCATTGCGATGAAGTGCATGTAGGGCTTTGCCAGATAAGTGTACTCGAAGATTTTATTCCTCGAGCGATAGCCGTGAGAATTATGGCGCGGTTGCTTCTCCTGATTGGGGTTGGTCAGAGTCTTCCAGGCGTATCCCTCCCGTGTGTCCCGCGCCGAAGTTCACGCTTCCGATCTTCAGATCGATACCCTGTGTAGAGGCAGAGTGACGCCGAGCGCGATGCCGAAGAGTACTTCGTGACGATGATCGACCCGAAACGGATCGAGTCCGCCCAGATTGCGGAGTCGTAGATTGATGATGGGATCGAAGGAGCCGTGGATCGAGCACCCGATATTCCCAGAGACGGCCCCAATGTTGAGGATGTGAACTCAACAATCCCCATAGTTATGGACCCAGGGGTTTGATAAAGGAAAAAGGGCGCTAGGTGGACTACTCGATTTGACGTGTTACTACCCGCCCAGTTTATTCCGATGAGGTGAGAAGTATCCATTACAGGGGTTGCTTTTTGAGACTGGATCTCGGCTAGCTCTGAATCTAGGGTTGTCTGTCCCGTTTGTGAGCCTCTCCCTTGCTTCATAGTAGCAGGGGTCTCAGGGATCGTACATAATATGACTTCGACACTTAGTCGGTTGTTGAAACTTCCTATTCTTGTTGGAAAAGTCTATCCTTTCGTCCGCAGCTTATTCCTTCGTGGTCTTACGTGTAGGAGTCCCTCAACACCCCTTTATGGGCCGCACCAGGTACGTGATGTCTACGCACGCTTCTATTCTTGTAGAGAGTGTTGGGCCTCCAAGTGCATAGGTTTGTAGAACAATAGCAAGTTTCTCTTAAGTGGATCACCCAAGGTTTATCGTACTCAGTGAGGTAGAGGTCAAAGATATCCCTCTCAAGCAACCCTGCAATCAAGATACAAGAAGTCTCGTGTGTCCCCAACACACCCAATATACTTGTCAGGTATATAGGTGCACTAGTTCGGCGAAGAGAGAGTAAAATAGAAGTAGTATAGATGATTATAATTGATAATAACAATCTGAAATAAAAATGGCAGCAAGCAAAAATATAGTAGGACATGCGGAAAACAGTGTTCCAATGCTTGGAAATAAGGCCTAGGGCCCCTACTTTCACTAGAGGATACTCTCAACAATGAAAACATAATTGAATTCATAAATATCATTTCTTCACTATGCTACTCTGAACCACTCTCCGGTCGAATAACGAACACTAATCATTGCGTAGGGCTTTAAAAGCACTCTCGGAGTAAGAACTTTCCCAACCAAGTAACCCCCATGATATCACCATGGGACCCAGATGGTTCCACGCAAACACCACAATTTCATAGTTTAATCTTCCATACGGTGCACACACTATCACCTTTACCCCGTGATCAAAGTGTTTATAGAGATAACAAAAACACTTGAGTAGCATAACAGATGAATATCAATCTACATATTCAACTAGAATACAAAGCTCATGATCACATAAACATCACACCATGGGAGAGAGAGATGAACCACATAGCTACGGTAGAGCCTTCATCCTCTGGGGAGAACTACTCCCTCCTCATCATAGGAGACAGCAACGGTGATGGATATGGCAGTGGAGTCGAAGGAGATGGCTTCCGGGTGCATGATACGTCATAAACGTATCCCAGATTTTTGATGCTCCATGATTATATTATGCCAATTGCTACATGTTTTCTCCCTTATTCATAGCATTTTTATACGTTTTTCGGGACTAACCTATTAACAAGATGCCGAGTGCCAGTTCGTTGTTTTCTGGTATTTTTTGTTTCAGAAAAGTTGTTGTGGAAACATTCTCGGAATTGGACCCCACAAAGCCGAAGTGCCTATTTTCCCCGAAAGCATCCAGAACACCGAAGAGGAGTCGAAGAGGGGCAACACGGGGGGCCACACCAGTGGCTGGCACGGGTCCCCCACTGGCCGCACCAGCTATGGGTGTGGGCCCCCTGGCCTCCACCGCCTCTGCCCTTTCGCCTATTTATCCCCCCAGATGAAAAGCCCTAGGCACCTGATAAAAAATCCTGAAAAGTTCCGCAGCCGCAGTCGTCGTCAACCCTAGATCAGGAGGGTTCTGGAGCTTTTTTCCGACACCCTGCCGGAGAGGAAATCATCACTGGAGGCTTCTACAAAACCGTGCCTGCCTCCCAGAGTGATGTGTGAGTAGTTCATCCCTGGACTACGGGTCCATATTAGTAGCTAGATGGTTGTCTCTCCTCATATGCATCCATGTTTAGATCTCGTGAGCTGCCTATCATGATCGATAGCGATCTTATGTAATTCTATATGCTGTGTTTGCTGGGATCCGACGAATATTGACCTTACGCCAAGCCAAGTTAATCATAGTCTTTATTGCATATTTTATTGGTGATCTTGCATACTTTCCGTTTCTAGTGGTTGCTCTGGCAAGTAGTTGCTAGTGACTCCAAGAGGGAGTATTTATGCTTGATAGTGGGTTCATGCCTCCTCGTTGCCTTGCTCGAGTGACAGAAACGTAAAGGGGGAGGATGTGTTGTTGCCATTAGGGAGAAAACAACGGTGAATGTACCCGCGTGTATAATCATTTATTACATTACACACATTGCTTAATGTGATTATCTGTTGCTTGCAACTTAATAGCTAAGGGGGTTCGGTTGATAACCTGAGGATGGATTATTAGTCATAGATGTAGATGGATTTCGGTCTATGTATTTTGTTGTAATGCCAGCACTAAATGTCATAGTATTCATCATGTTATAATGTGCACTACAGTGCAACCTTTATTTGTCAAGTACCCAGCTGTAATTTGTTCACCTAGCATGTTATCTTTATGGAGATACACAACTAGTGAACATATGAACCCCGGTCCATTTTCCACACTTAAAAAAAACATAACAATTTCCTCCTCTCTTTACTTTCTGCAAGCATACTCTGTTTTCCACACTACAAGTCTAATCTTTGTTTTCAGCAAGACCGGTGAGATTGACAACCTCACTGTACCGTTAGGGCAAAGTATTTTGGTTGTGTTGTGTGCAGGATCCACGTTGTTGCTGACACCAGTGAAGCGCCAACACCACCGTCAGTGGCATTAACCTTCTGAATGTCCTCTTTGTCGTACTGGATGGATAACCTTGGTTCTTAACTAAGGACAAAACTCCTACCATTGTGCTCATCACACCCTCCTCTTGGGGTATCCCAACGAGTGCAAGATCTGCTTCATCAAAGACTTTTCTGGCGTCGTTCCCGGGGAGGAAGAAGTCTTATGGCAAGGGGAGTCTCTCACTCTCAACCTCTTTATTTTGTTCATTGTCCTGTTTTTATTTTTGTATTTTTTGCTTCTTTATATCAAAAAGACACAAAAAAAATTCTTATTCTAGTTGTTATTTTTGCTTCATCATGCTTGCTATCAATGTTTGATGTCTTTGAAACTATATATTATAGGAGAGGTGGGTTCACATATGAACAACAAAAACATTGTAAGGAACACCGCTAGTCACAAAAAGGGATACACTTATGGGAGAAATTAATAAATTGCATGACTATGCTAAAAACTTGTGCTCTACTTATGATGTTACCTATTGCTTTGATAAATCTTGCTGCTGTAGGAGGTATAAACAACTCCCTTTTCAATATGAGTATAATGATAAAGTTACCATATCTTCTTATAAGGAAAATTATGAATTATATGATGTCAAATAAATTGAAGAATTTATTGCTTGGAAGGATGCATTCGAAATTTGTTATTTACTTGAAAGTATTGATGATGCACCTTATAAATACGAGATTTATGCTATACTTGAATATTTCTTTGATAATTCCAGGGATTGTAATTACTACATAATGGAATATTTTATTAAATGCTCTCAACATAAGGAAGAGACTAATGCTCTGCAGAAACCTATGGAAGAAGAAACTGCTGAATTTGGAAGCTCTTTGGATGAAAAAGAGGAGGTGAGCGATGATCAAGAGGAGGAAGAATGGACCTACCCATGTCTACCTCCCAATGAGAGTAACTCTTTAACTCATACATTATTTGATGAAAGCGGTGATCCTATTGATTCATTTGAAATATCACTTTTTTTATGAAATTGATACTTGCTTTACTTGTGACCTTGATACTACTTTGAATGAAACTTGTGAGAATGATATTGCTACTGTTATTTATGATAATGCAGGCTACTTTGATAAATCCTATGATAATTGTCGAGACATCGTAGTAGAGTTTATAGACGGGGGGACCATGAGACTACTAATATAGACGTGGGGGGAACGTGATAGTATGACGATCAATGGCACCAAAGTTTACCCAGGTTTGGTACGTCGCAACTAGGCGGCGTTCCTACTCCGTCAATCTCACTAAATCAGGGCTGAAGCCTGAAGTATACAAAGTACAATGTGAGTTGGTTTAGCTACTCGACGAAGATCAACTTCTCGGCGAGTTGGCTTCTAGCTAATTGTCTGTATCTTTCTTCTCTCTAGTCCAGCTTTATATAGATAGCCGGGTTAGGGCTTACAAAAAGGAAACCTAGAAGACTACGGTAAGTTTCTAACTTGGAAAGCAGGAATCCGCCTTCTACTCCAAGCCGTACCACGTGGGCCGTGGTCCGGGTTCTTCTAGAATCCGGCTTCCGTGCGTCAGCTTACTGGGCCGCCTAATGGACTGTAATCCATTACCATTCAGGCCACCATGGTAATCCGGCTCTTTAGGACACTATCCAATATACCCCTAATCGGTATATATCCGACAGTAGCTCCCAAGAAGGATTGAGACTCCAATCTGCTGTCTTTCGTCAATTTGCATTCTTTTCCGAGAAATGCCGGCGCTCGTCTCGATTCTTCTTTTCTTCAAATCGTGCTCTAACGCGGAACTCGGATTTTGGGAAAATCCGGCCTTTTCTTCCACGAGCCTTCGTGGAGAGGGAACTTCCTACGTCAGCGATAATGTCATCCTGACGTCAGGGAAGTTTGGGTTTCGAGTGTGAAACTCTGAAATGTATCTCTGACAGATTCTCGCGGAAAACGAGGAGATAGCAATAATCACCCGTCGCCTCATTTCCCGGATTTTCCGGCGAGTGACACGCGTCAAAGATCTAACGGTCAAAACAACCATTGCAACGTATCTCAAAGGTTTATAAATGCCTACCTCGAGCCCTCCAGCAGCCCTTCTGCTCTCACTTCACCTCCTAGCCCCCAAGCGCCATAGCACCCGAGCCCAGGTTCCATTAGAACGAGCAGAGCTTGCGCACGTCCCGTGCCGTTCCCGGAATCCCTTCATAGGGAGCTCAAGACCTTCACCGCGCCGCCCGCAAATGGACTCCGGTGACTCACCGTGCGCCACAGAAAAGCTCTTGGTCTCCGTCGACATCGACGAGATCATCAACACCATGGACCCGCAGCTCGATTCCCCGAGCTGTGCCGCCGCCAGCGCACCGGAGAAAAATTCCGGCGACCAGGCATGCGAGGAAACTTCTCTCGCGTCTGAGAACCTGTCCGCCTCTTCCTCTGCGCCGCCTCTGCCACTCGTCCCTGAAACGGCGGAACTCGTCGGGGAGGAGCTCGCCGCTGCGGCCGCCGCCACCGGAGCCGAAGAACTGGGCGAGCTCTCTGGCAATTGGAGCCGATGCAACTTGGCCCCTTCTCTTCTTCCGACAATGAAGAAAGAGGGGCTAATTGTGAAGGGTAAATGGTGGCATGAAGAAGATGACTCTGAGCCCTTACCCAATGCCGGGGAACGGGTTCTCCTGACCTCGCACATCTCTCGAGGTATGGGAATTCCACCTTCCAGCTTCTTCCTCCAAGTTCTCAACCACTATAACATCCAACCGCAAAACCTGCCACCAAACTCTATTCTTTATTTAGTCGGGTTCCAGGCCCTCTTTGAAGGGTATCTGGGAATAGAGCCTAGGCTAAATTTCTGGTTGTATTGTTTCGGGGTTAAGCGAAACCCCTCAAAGGGCGCACCCCCGACTTGAGGAACCATATCTTTTACCCAACATAGATTCAGGGAAGATTGGTTCCCCAAGATCAAAACATCGGAATCCGTCAAATTTTGGACGGGTTCCTTTTTCTACCACCAAGACATCCCGTCTCCTGGAAAGGAAACGGGGATTCCACCTTTCGTCAACGCTGCCGCCACTCCCTAGGAAAACAGGGCTGTGGAGGCAGTCCAGATTCTGTCGGATGATTTGATGAAAATCAAACGGCACATCGCTAAACATACCTCTTCCAAACCTCCACTCACTGGAACCGACATCGTTCTATGCTCGTTCGGGAGACGGATATAGCCTTTGGCGCATCGAACCCGGTTTTTGTGTGAATACGACGGCCTAGAGGACGAAATGAGGGGAACGGAAAAGGCGTTCACAAAGAGGGATTTCAAGAAATGGGTTAATCATTTGGTCTCCACTCGCGACAAATATGAAGAAATCCTAGGGGTGTATCACGAAGAAAACCCGGTTCCCAAGGTAATGCTTTTTCTCCATTGGGCAATTTCTCGGATTTTTATCTTTCTCCGATTTCCTGAGTTAGTCGGATATTGTGTTCTTTCCATAGTTTGATGACCTCACCGACAAAGATCTTGCAACTGACGCCAAACTTGACGAACTGCATGCCAAGTTTTATGGTGGTTGGAAGCGCAATCGGCCATCAACTGCTGAGGAGGTGGTGGAACTTGACGGAGTTCCCATCTCTACTTCCAGGTAATCCCCTGGGTTTCCGTTTGTCTCTTGCTTTTGTGGCAGGAGTTATTTTAGTTTCTCGAAATACTAATTTCTCAGAATTTCTTTCACCTCCTTCTCTTTTCAGCCTTGCTCCAACTTCTTTGAAGCCAAAGAAACTGAAAAGGCATAAGGCTTCTGCCAGCAAGGGGGTGCACCCATCCCTTGCTGCAGCTCCTGCTACCCCAGCTGCTCCGGAGGGAGAAAATCAATCTGCCAGGGAGGAAGAATATCCCCTGCCGACCAACCAGCCTATTGCGTCCGAAACAGACGCGAGGGAAAGGGCGGTGCCAAACATGGGTGGCCCTTCTCGTACAACTGAGGAGGAGCCCATTCCGACTTTCGCCCAGTAGTTTAAGGTAAAAGAAGAACCGTTTGATGAACTCGGATACATCCGTTCGTGGGCTACCAAGTTCTTCGCACCAGCGCCTCTAATCCGTCCTTGGCCATAAGGCAGGCTAATTGTAAGGAATAAATTCGTATTTTCACCTCGGAAGGTCATCCACGACGGCCTCTGCAACGTCGGGATTATTTTTGCAGACTATGCAAAAGAATTCAATGAAAACCTGGCGAACTTGACCAGGATGAGCCAGGTAATATCTCGAGCCCCCAAGTAATAGGCTGAATGTATACTTTCGATTTAATACTTTTTTCATTGTTATGCTTGTTTTGAACTAAATCAATTTTTCTTTGTTTCCCGTGTTTCAGCAAACTGCTGAAAACATCAACGTGGAGGTTTTTAACAAACTTACCATCAAGAATAAGGAGGTTAAAACCCTTCTTAAAATTCTTGAAGATAAGGAGGCAGATCTGGCATCTACTCAGCAGCAGCTGGCTGAACTAGCAGGTAGTAAACTTTTCTCTGCTTTCATTTGCAATTTTTTCTAAGTATTTTTCCGAGTTTCTAACTCTTCTTTTTACTGGGCATTCAGTTTCTTTGGCGAAAGTCAAACAAGTTGCTGAAGATGCTGGCAACGCCGAAAACCTCCGCCGCGAGAACCTGGATCTTCACCAGCTCAATGTGAAGCTGCAGCAGGACCTGGAGGCCAGCCAACTATCTGTTGGCATTGCCAAATCTAAGGCCTCCAACCTGGCTGCGAAGGACAAGGCCACCATCCGGGATCTGGAGAATGACTTGAACCAGCGGCTGGAGGAAGGCACCGAGATGGATCGGATTCTTGGTAAGCACTTTTTCATTTACCGGACTTTCCATGTTTCATCTTCTTCTGCTTTTTCTACACTTGTGTGTTTACTGAAATAGGAGATACCCCCATCTTACCCGGATTGAAAAAAATCCGGGGTTTCGGGAAGGTATTCACCGCGATCAAGGCTGCGGGAATGTTGCTTGTCAACAAGTACCTTCCTTCCAGGTCTGGAGAGTTCTCGGAAGTTGAAAAACTTTCGAAAGCTATCGTGGAGGTGGCGGTGTCCAGGGAGTCCCTTCTCCGTTCCGCGGCTCGTGGTGGTGCACGCATGTCCCTTGGGCTCATGCGTATGCACTACCCAACTGCCAAATCTTGGCGTGTGGCGTCCGGCATCCCTCAAGGATACACGGAGGCGCAACGGGCCAACATCTTTGATGAAATCAAAGGTCACGCCACCAAGATTGCCAACATGGTGAACATCTTCACCTTCTACACGGAGGAAACAATCCCGACAACTCCTGAGGAATCCAGCAGTGAAGACGATGACTCGGATGCCTGAAGAAGCTACGTGGTCATAGGTAGAGATAGGAAAATAGAAGCATTATTGTTCTTACAATGTAAACCTTATTGTAATGCTTTCTATTCCTTTTTATAAACAAGTACTCCACTTTTGCAGTTATATATTTAAGTCTTTGCAAGTTTTCCGGGTTTTTATTCCTTTATCTTCTAAGTTCTCTCGTTTATATGTCTTAACTGTCCTTAGTGTTTGAAATGGCTCAATAGTATCTAAACTTCATGCCAAGTGACTCGATATAACCAATCAGTCGAAATTCGGAAACATGGATCATACTAAAGGCATTCTTACTTACTAGCTCCAGTGACCCAACATAAAAACAACCAAATAATACTTAGAGAAACAACAAGGAATTTTGAATGAAACTCAGGCACGCAGGCACAATCTGGGTTTCTTAAGCCACCTTAGGCTGAAAATCATTCAGTTTTTTAACTCCGAGCAAGCAGGCACAATTCGGGTTAACATTGAGTATTTTGAAAGATCATTGGGAAATAGATAAGGCAGATTTATGCTTTGTACTATAATAAAGATGTAAAAATATAGATGTATGAATTCCGACAACTTTATTTCATTATCCCAAAGATGTTTACATAGAAATTGAACTAAGTGTAGAAGGGACGTAACTGCTGGATGCTCCAGAGTCTTTTGGTCTCCCCTAGTTCGTCATCTATCTTTCTCTTTCTTTTGCGACTCGGTCTTTTGGGGTCAGCCTCCGTATCCCGAATATCTACAAGATAGTATGATCCGTTTTTCATAGCTTTGCTAATGACAAACGGTCCTTCCCAAACTGGGGCTAAATTGTGCTTTCTTCCTTGCACCAATCTTATAACCAATTCACCTTCTTTGAAAGAACGATGCCTGATTTTCCGACTATGATGACGTCGTAATCCTTGCTAATAAATGGCGGATCTTTGAAGCACAAGTTCTCGTTCTTCTTCTAGGAGATCGACGGCATCCTGTCGTGCACTTTCGGCATCCGAGTCATCGAAAACTTGCACTCTTGGGATATCATGGATCATGTCCGTTGGAAACACTGCTTCTGCACCATAGACTAGGAAAAACGGGCTTTGCCATGTTGACCTGTTTTGTCGAGCTGGACATGCACCGTCTCCTATATGAATGCTGCACGCAACTGAAACATCGAAGCCTCACCGCTTCTGATGCTGGTATCGGCTCTCTGTGGAAAATAGACGCACCCAACTCAAAACTCAGTGTTCTCGAACTTTATTCCTGTTCCTTTGAGAGAATTGAATTGGACTGCGTTCCAAAATTGGAGAAGCTCCATTGTCATGGGTGGTGGTGCGAATATGTCCCCTTCTCTTTTGGTTTCGTCCCCTCTCTTAGGGAGTTATACCTTGGAAATGATTTCCATGTTGATGAGAATGCATTGGAACTGAGTGATCTTCTATACGGAACCAGAAGCATGCATACTCTAGCATTGAATTTTTTGGGCGAAATTGTAAGTATTGTCTTTTTTATTCATACCTTTTTCACACATAGTTTTCATTGTTTCATAACTCCCATCTATGCACGTGCAAACCATCTGTTCGATTTCTTCGCGATAATTTATAAGGTTTTTCTACAAAAGATTGCAGATTGAAACCTTTACTCAAACATTTTGGCAAATTGCTAAAAGCTACATTTTAACTACATCGTGGAAAGATTGGCACATCAGGAAGAGACGCTTCCAATAATGTCCTAGAATGAAGTTTTGTTGAAGTGCAACTTTTTCAACGCATTCACATTCGAAATGTTGCTTTCCTATAAATTCTTGTGTCCCATCTGATCAAGTCATTCCTACAATTGAAGTTTTTTCGCTGAGTGTAGTTCGATACATGTTGTCAATAAGTCAGTGGCTGTGTGTAATATTCGTTCAACTATATTTTTTTTTCAATAGTTTGCCATCGTATGATACTTATTCTAGATTTATTTACTTCGTGATCAGCCATGGATGAAACCTGAAATGAAGCAACTGAGCAGCAGATTCAGCAACTTAAGGATTTTGTCCATACTTGGTATATTTGTTGAATTTGACCTTGTGTGGAGGATGACCCTTCTTCTGGCAGCCCCCTGTGTTGAAATATTTAAAATTAAGGTGAGGTGCGCCATTTCTGTCTTGTTGTGGTGTCTACCGGCGTGAGTTTTTTTCCATTTCAAAATACTATTGTCGTAAGCATTACTCTCTTATGATATTCATACTTTTGAAGGTATGGGAGCATGCATGCGACTTAGATGGCAAGGACAGACCGGAGACCTACCATGAAAGAAGGAACCCCTCACTGGGAGATGGACTTCGGCGGGTCCAAAAACCTGCTATTGCGGGAGCTACAATTCGTCTGGTTTAGGCCGCTCAAACAGCAGCTGACGTTCATAAGGGCCATGGTGGAGCGGTCGCCCAACTTGCAGAAAATAGTTCTGAGAGATAAGTTTTGCGAGAAGTGTGACGCACTGGTGTTGCGGTCTCGTTCTTCTGCGGAGCATGTTTTTCCCAAGAGCAAGCATGAGAAGGAAGCAGTGGTCATGCGAGTTACAGATGGTTTGGTCCTCACCGGCCAAGTAATTTTCGATGACCGTAAGAAGTTGTATCAATACCAAGTTGTTGATGGCGTGTTCTCCAACTTTTAGGAAATACCATGTCCTCTTGACGCAAAGTAATCACTTCGAAACATTTTGCGAAGTGTCAAGATTTTTTTAAATTTTGACAAATACATTTCTGTGACCGAGTTATAATTACTTTTCCTGCTGAATAAATAAATGCAGCATTTTTTTTTTTACCTCAGTGGCATAAAAAATATTGATTTGGATTCTGACTAGGTCAATTACACCAATTCATTGTATTGCAAAATGCAGATATATATAGATTTAATAAAATTTGTGAATCTGTGGACGGATGAGCAATCATAACCCCGTCTGCATGTGCATAGTAAACAATTACTTCCTCTCATAGCTCTCGGACTGCAGCTACACACTCAGGCTGACTGCAACTATTCTCGGCTGCAGTGCATCAAGGTTTTTGCGAGTCCGAGGACACACCGCATGACACCTGCGTGAGAGAATGTGGCAGCAACTTGCTGGTCCTTTGCTCCGAGTCAGGTACAAAAAGTATCATCCCACGACGACTTGTGGCGGGTTCATCGATCACTTTGATTATGTTGTTGTGGCAATGCCGTTCATTCTCGTAGGTGAATTGTCCTAGGTAAGGTCGGCGAGTGCAGCTATTCTCAGCTGAAGTGCATCGTGATATGTTAGGCCGATGACATCTGCAAACAGTAATTACCGCCCGTTAGCGACGCAAATCGGCTGTACCATCCGAAGGGCGTGTCTGATGGGCTGCCCATTTTCGGGGGTCCGGTCCATTTTTTCAAAGTAAAATTGTTCAAATTTATTTTTGTTAGGCGCGGTTTTTCTGTTTGTTGATTGAAATTTATCTATGTTCACTTTTATTTTGTTCAAAAAAAAAATCGGAAATTTTTTTTACCGGAAAAGGGGAAGAAAATTAACCGGACCAGCTCATTTGCGCCGCCTGCAGACGGCAAATAGGAGCTCCCGTTACATTCGCATGAGAGCCCGTGGGCTGCGGTTCCGTGGGATAGATTCACTCCTAGACAGGCCCGTCCATGAGGTACTGCGAGCTGTGCTCTCCTAGGAGGAAGCTTCGGATTTGTTGGCGAGTAACCTGGATGGTCCAACCGACACAAGCGTTGCTAATGCCTCATCGAGTTCCGAGCATAACTCCTCTGATGATGCTGAGGAGTCAGGCAGCGATCTCCTCCAGCGCAAACACCGTCGAGTGGAGAACGATGAGGCCACCTCCAAGGATAACTCCTTGGATAAGGAATCGCCTTGGAAGGGGCCTCTCCTCGTGACTCCGCTACGCACGCGCGCCCCTTCACCCTCATTTCGAAATATCCAAACCGCGTGAAATGCGGATATGTTGGATGATGAAGATGACGACGGGTAAGTCTTTGCTCCCTTCTTCTAGTCGAACATTTCCTTTTGTTTCTTCTGATAAATTATCCTTCTTCATGGCAGTCTCCTATCCATCAGTCCTAGACAGTTCGTCTCTTCTCTTCCTCCTAAAAATAGGAAAAGGGCTGCTGCTGCGGGTGAAACCCCGACTGCCGATACTGTTCAGAATTCACCGAGTGCAGCCCCCACAGCGGCGACTATGGAATATAGAATTCCTAGTTATGCTGTTGGGGCCTCGACTCCGAAGGAAGTGTCGGGTAGCTCAGTGGATCCTCTCTCCCTAGCTCAAGGACAGGTAAATCTTACTGCTTTCTTCTTCAAACTGTACTTCGTTAATTTGGATTTTTTTATCGGGTGCACGGCAGTGTTCCCGATGGGAGTAGCCCCCGAGGCTGTAGTTGATCGCGTGCGATTGGCTACAGGCTCAAAGATGTAAACTTTATTTCTTCTCTTTGCTTTATCGGGTGCACGACAGTGCTCCCGATGGGAGTAGCCCCCGAGGCTATACTCGAATGTTTGCAATCGTGTATAGGATCAATTTTTCCTTCTCTGATTCTTCTATCTTCATGTTTTTGCAGTCACTCCTTGACTCCCTTGTGGCCGTTGGCCGCCGCGTTATTCTGGCCGAAAAAGAATGCGGGACCCTTCGATTGGATCGCGATCGACTTCTCGCCGAAAATGAACTCCTTCGAAGTAAGTTTATCGCCTTCTTCCATCTTATCTCTTCATTTATGCCAATTTCTTCGGTTCTGACAACCATTGCTGCGTAGGTCAAGTTGAGTTTATGAAGGCCGAGAAAGCGGATGCCTCCACTCGGGCAAGTGCTCAGGAGGCTCAGTTGGCAGCTGCTCGATAGAAGCTTGAGTCCTCCCGCATGTTGTCGAATGACCTCGAAGGAAAGCTTGCGGGCGCCCAGGACGCTCTGAAGAAGCTGGAGGAGGCTGGCACCAAGGCGGACTCTGACCTTGTCGACTTCCTTCGCCCTTTGGCCGAACGTTTTGCGGGTAAGTTGCATTTGATCTCTTGTTGTCTTCTGATTGTCTGGTAGGTCCTTGGATTTCAATATTTCTCTCTGCAGGTCTTCTGGGCGTCCCGTTGGAGCTGCCTGGGGTCCAACGGGTGGATGATTTGACTGATTCCTGTGCTCAGCTCAAGAAGCACGCTGATGGGGTTTGCGCCCTGATTGGCGATGCCATTCGAGTGCTGACGCAGCTTCACGGTCGTCTTCTGGTCGACCCTGTGTCTCCGCCTGCGCTGAGTGATCTTTTGAAGATTTTCTTGGAGAGCAATCTCCTTGACGCCTACGCGGTTGCTCAGTCAGAGTATGGGGCAAAGACGGCCATCCAGTTTGCGCTCGCGCACAGAGTCACGGGTTTGGAGGAGGCGTACTCGGACCTTCCCGTCGATCCTTCTTCGGGCAAAAAGGTAGCGCTTCGTCGTTTTGGCGATCCAGCTGGAGTCCTCGCCCGGAAGTTATCTGAATTGATCGCCCGTGCTAGTCATAGGGGGAGCACTGCCGCGAGTGGCAGCACTACCGCAGCTCCTTAGTATATTTTCTTCGTAGCTCGCCCTTTTGATTGTAATGAACCTTGGGATGTATTCCCGTATCGTTTAATCGAAATGTTCTTCTGATATCTGAGATGATTCATGTGATTGATTAGTTTATGGATTTCCTCCCGATGGGAGTAGCCCCCGAGCACTTGTCGAATAGGCGGTTGTTATATCTCGAATAGGGCATCTTATTCCTTGACTTTCCTTGTATTCTTCCAGGTAGTCAGGGTTGCTGCGGAGTCTTCAGGTAGACTTGCTGCCCAAGCGAATCCTCTTGTTGCTGTTGTTGGTACCTTTGCGGGCCTCCGTGACCGTGTTGCGGATGGTGACCGCAAGCTAAAAGCATTGCGTGGGGTAGCGGATGTATCCAAGTCCAAACAGAAACTTGCGGTTGAACGTGAGCAGTTTGTGATGGATGAATTGGCGGCTGTCGCCAGGGATTTGCTCTGTAAGTAATTCAGCCCCCCAGCATTCTGTGTCTTGTATCTTTCTTTGATCATATACCTTTGTTTTTCAGTTGTTCAGTCGGATGATAGGAGTGAGAAACAGTGGGTGGAGAACCACATCCTTCAGGAAGCTATCAGCTCAAAGCCCCATGCGAGTAACTTTTGGTCCGATCGGAGTCGGGGTTTTTGTGCTTTCTACCTTGAAGTTTCGAGTCATCCAGGCGAAGATGCTCGTGAGTTCCTTTCACGAGATTTTGATTGCTATGAATGTTGCTTTCTATCGGTTGGAGAGGGGTCCCAAAGATTGGAGCCATCTTCTCAGGATTTTCGGGCGAGAAGGAGAAATTTGCGAGTGTGTTCGCAATCAGATGATCTGCGGCTCGGTAGTGGCTCTTTCCTTCGTCCGGTTGTGGCATCCTGAGGTGAATTTCAACTCTGTAGCTAGGCTCCCTGATGGTCCAATCAACATTGCTCCTCATTATAGGGTTGTTCGACCTGCAGCAGAGGAAATCATTCGATTGACCTCGGCAGAGGTGGATCGGGTTTTGGCAGCTGAGAATACTCATCGCCATGTGTAATTGTAGAATGTATGTATCCTGTTGCTTTGTGCAGTTGTTTAAAAACTGTTGTAAGGTGTCTACCTTGTATATATAAAATTTCTTCCTGTGATGCTAAGTTAGGCGTAACCCCGTGTGTTTGTGGGGTGTATACCCTGTTACTTTTTAGCATGTAAGGATGGAGAACTCGAGTAGCTATGGTTGAGAAACCATGTATTTTATTGCAATGACTGAGAAGTCATGTGTTTTTCTTTCGAGCTACAAGATGGCTAATATAGCCTTATTAGTATGAGTAAAGTAAATCTAGGGATAAAATTTGCGGAGTTGTGCAACATTCTGAGGGTTGGAATAGATGCCTCCAGTCGTCGGATTCTTCAGTCGATAGGCCCCACCAGGGATAACTTCGTGTATTATGAAGGGTCCTTCCCATGGTGGCTCGAGCTTGTGTCCTTCCTTCTGCTTGAGCCGTAGCACCAGATCCCCTACTGCGAAGGCTCTGTGGCGTATGCGGCGACTGTGATAGTTTCGCAGCGTATACTGCAGATCTTGCGAGTGCAATATCGCGTATTTCGTCGAGTGTGTCCATATCATCTGCGAGTGCCCTGTTGGAGGCTTCTTCGCTGTAAGCAACAACCCATGGGGCACTGAACCTGACATCCTCGGGAAGGACTGCTTCAGCCCCATATACCATGAAAAATAGTGTGTAGGTTGTGTATCGATTTGGAGTTGTGCGGAGGCTCCATAGCACGGAGGGTAGCTCTTCTTCCCAATGTCCCGCTGCTGGGTGTAGATGATCAAGTAGACGTTTCTTGATGCCAGCCGAAACTAATCCATTGGATCGTTCGACTTGGTCTTTGGTTTGCGGATGAGCGACTGAAGCGAATTTGAAGATGATGCCCTTTTCTTCGCAGAACTGCTGTGTTTCCTTTGCCGTGAAGTTGCTACCATTGTTAGTAATGATGTCGTGTGGTACTCTAAATCTGCATACGATGGAGTCGAGAAATTTGACGGCGCATTGGCCGCTAGCCGAGATTACTGGCATGGTTTTGATCCACTTGGTAAATTTATCGACTGCGACCAGCAAGTGTGTGTATCCACCTGCATGGACTTGCGTAATGGTCCTACCATGTCCAGCCCCCATTGTGCAAAGAGACAGGCGATGGGTATCATATGTAATTCCGTAGCGGGTGCGTGTGGCTTTGGTGCAAATCGTTGGCAAGCGTTGCACCTGTCGACCAGTTCCTTTGCGTCTCTGGCTGCTGTAAGCCAGTAGAATCCTGCTCGGAAAGCTTTTCTCATGATTGCTTTCCAGCTAGCATGATGTCCACAATCTCCTTGATGGATGTCTCGCAGCAATTCCTTGCCATCTTCGGGTGCTATGCATCGTTGCAGTATGCCTGAGATTCTCTGTTTGTACAACTCGCCGTTGAGCACCCGAAAGGATTTGCTGCGTCTGATTATTTATCGAGCCGCGCGAGGGTCTGCTAGGAGCTGTTTGGCAGACAAGTAGTCGAGGTATTTCAGCGTCTAGACTGGCTCGACCAGAAAAAATTGTCGCGAAATATTATGAATGAGCTCGATAATAGCAATTTGCGGGCTGACCTCAGTTTCCAATGATGCGGGTGCTCCTGCAGTTTTCTTGACTTTGACTGATCGTCTAGTCATCCGCTCGAAATATATCCCTGGCGGTATGGGTGTGTTTGTCGAATCCATGTTCGCCAGCCTGTCTGCTTCTTCGTTGCTGGATCTCGCAATGTGCTTCAGCTCGCATCCTTTGAAACTTGCTTCGAGTAGGTTGTACATGTCACGATAGGCGACCATGTTCTCAGCGATAGCGTCGCACTCCTTCATTGTCTGTTGCACGATGAGATTGGAATCGTCGTAGATCATCAGTCGGGTGGCTCCACACGCAACTGCCATCTTCATCCCATGCAACAGGGCCTCGTATTCTGCGTCGTTGTTTGATGCTGGATCGTCGGGTGGGAAATCCAGTCGTAGGACGTACTGCAGCTTGTCTCCTCTGGGTGATATGAGGACGATCCCAGCTGCAGCTCCTTCGTTTCTCTTGGATCCGTCGAAGTACATGATCCAGTTACTCGTGTTTTCCGGCGGCCCGGGTGTTTGTAGTTCTGTCCACTCGCTCAGAAACTCCACGAGTACCTGGGATTTCACGGAATTGCGCCCTGCGTAGATGATGTCCCAAGCGCCTAGCTCGATGCTCCATTTTGCTATTCTTCCGGATACCATTGGGTTGTTCATGATTGTTTCGAGTGATGCATCATTAACCACTGTTATGGTATGTTCCTGGAAGTAGTGCTTGAGCTTTCGAGCCGTGAGAACAACTCCATATGCGAGCTTCTGGTAGTGAGGATATCGTTGTTTGCACGGCGAGAGCACCTCGCTGATGTAGTATATCGGTCTTTGGACTCCATATGCCTTGCCCTCCTCAGGTCGTTCGACCACGATGGTCGTGTTGATGACCTGGTTTGTTGCGGCTAGGTATAGGTATAGTGGCTCTCTCTCTTGTGGTGTTGCAAGAATGCGCCTGCTCTACAATGATCGTTTCAGGTCTGCGAATGCCTGCTTAGCTTTTGGTGTCCATTCGAACTTATCCATCTTCTTCAACAGCTTGTAGAAGGGTAATGCCTGCTCGCCCAATCGCGCGATAAATCTGCTCAAGGCGGCTAGTCGCCCTGCGAGCTGTTGGACTCCGCGCAGATTGGTGGGCTCCTTCATTATCAAGATTGCTTGTATCTTCTCCAGGTTGGCTTCAATTCCTCTGGCGGATACCAGGTACCCGAGAAGTTGCCCTGCTGGGACACCGAAGACGCATTTTGTCGGGTTGAGCTTAATCATGTATGCGTTTAGAGCGTCAAATGTTTCTCTGATGTCCTCGAGGAGTGTATCCTCTACTGGAGTCTTGATGAAGATGTCGTCAACATACACTTGTACGTTCTTGCCAATGAGATTGGCGAGGCATTTTTGCATGCATCGCTGATATGTTGCGCCTGCGTTCTTGAGCCCAAAGGGCATTGTCGTGTAGCAGTATACACCGTGCGGTGTGATGAATGATGTCTTCTCCTCATCTTCCTGCTTCATCCGGATGTGATTGTATCCCGAGTAGGCGTCTAGGAAGGAGAGGCGTTGGCAGCCTGCGGTGGAGTCCACGATCTGGTCGATTCGTGGGAGGGGAAAGTTATCCTTGGGGCAGTGCTTATTCAGCGACGTGTAGTCAATGCACACTCGAATGATGTTGGTGTTCTTCTTTGGGACCAGCACCGGGTTTGCTAACCAAGTGGATAATTTCATCTCGCTGACGAATTTTGCTGCTAGCAGTCTGTTTACTTCTTCTCCAAGCGCTTTCTGCTTGGGTTCTGAGAACCGTCGAGTGGTCTGCTTGATGGGCTTTGCGTCTTTGTAGACTTCGAGTGAGTGCTCGGCGAACTCCTTGGGTATTCCTGGCATATCTGAGGGCTGCCAGGCGAAAATTTCCCAGTACTCACGGAGGAGTTCGACGAGCGCGCTTTCCTATGCTGGCGAGAGGGTATTTGAAACCATCGTTGTTTTCGCAGAATCTGTCGGGTGCACTTGATGTTTTCGAGTGTCGCTGTTGGCGCTGAATTCCAACTCTGGTGCTTTTTTCTTTGTGAGGGGCATCACGGAGTGATCCGTGGTCGTTGCTATCTCCTCTAGTTCTTCTTGCATCCCGAAAGATTTTGCGATCTCGTTGAACTCGATGTCTCACTTGTTGGACTTCTGAAAATCTCCGTCGATGGTGATTACACCATATTCCCCGGATAGCTTGAGCTTCAGGTACGCATAATGTGGTACTCCCATGAATATTGCGAACGTTGTTCGACCAAGAATGGCGTGGTACTGTGAGGGCCAGTCGACTACTTCAAAGTCGAGGAATTTTCTTCTGTACTTGCATCGATTTCCCAACACAACCTCTAGGTTGATTGTTCCGAGTGGACGGATCGCCTTTCCTGGAACTATCCCGTGGAAGGATGTTTCTGATTTTGCGAGTCCCTCCAGGTTCTTTTTCATCCGGCGGAGTGTATCCGCATAGATGATGTTGATGCTGCTGCCTCCGTCCATAAATACGCGAGCCAGTTCGTAGTTACCAATTTGCGCTTGGATTACTAGGGCGGGGTGTCCTGGTCGATAGACTCGCGGGGGGTGATCTTCCATGGAGAAGGTGATAGATTGTTCCGCCATCTTTAGGTACTCGGGTCTTGTCGGTGGGGTTTGCACAGCCATGCATAGCTGCCGTGTATTTGTCTTCTGAGCTCTGCGGGATGGGCAGACTTTTTGTATCATCCCTAACTGTCCAGCCGGGTTCGGGTACGCGTTAGCTCTGGCGTTTGGTGCGGGTGGCGCAGGTAGTGCGGCTAGCACCATGTTCAGATTTCCTGGTGGAGGTAGGGGTTGTGGCGGCTGGAATCCTTGGTGTCCTCCTCCTGGAAGTGGCAGGTAACTTTGACTGGCTGCTGATCTACTTTTCTTCAAGAAGGCCTCATGGATGTCGATGAACTTCCGGCAATCTTTGAGGAGGTGTATTGCCTTAGTTTTGCCCGTGCGCTTATCTGTAAATAGATGTAGCGAGTAGTATGCGTCAAGGTCCTCCTCGGGAGTTTTTTCTTCAGCCTTTGGTTTCCATTCGCGACTTCCGCGGCGTCCACTATCGCGGTTTCGCGTGAATTCTGCCGCTACCATCTCTTCTCGATCGTCGTGATCGTAGTATTTCCTCCTTTTTCTTTCGACCATGGCGGTCGTCCTTGGGTGCGGGCGATGATGTCCTCTCGTTGCGCACTGAGTCTTCTCCATTAGCCCATCTGTCGGCTATGATCATCAGCTCCCCAATAGTCTTGGGTGCGGCTCGTCCCAGCTCTTCTCTGAAAGCAGTTCGTCGGGCGCCTTTTGCGAAGGCCTCAGCCGCTACTTCCTGTAAGATGTTTCCTGCAGTGTTCCTGAGCGTGATCCATCGCTGGATGTACTCGCCAGTGGATTCGCCGCTCTTCTGTTTGCAGGCTCGCAGTTCTTCGATAGTTGCTGGTCTCTTGTAGGTGGCCTGGAAGTTTTTGCAAAAGTCGAAGTGCAGATCGTCCCATGATGCGTAGCAGGATTTCGGTCTTGCTTCCAGCCAGCTACGTGCCGCTCCAACCAAGTGTAGGTTGAGGTACTGCATAGCCGTGTTCTTGTTCCCACGTTGGCATTTTACTGCCGTGAGGTAGTCGTTTAGCCACGACGAAGGTTCGAGTGAACCATCGTATTTTGTTACTTCTGTGCTGAGCTTGAATCTCCTGGATAGAGGCGCTTTGCGGATGCTGCGGATGAAACACAATGCGCCGCAGGTCTCGTGATCCGAAGAACCGGACGAGGAGCGCGCGCGGTTCCTTGCTGCTCTCGCCTTGTCCACCCTGTTTTGCGTGATATCTGACCGCGCTTTGTATCCTGGCTGATCGCGGTCAGTTTCTATTCTTGGCTCCTTGCTGCGCTTTCGCGAGCGGCTGCTGTGATGGCGCGAGATTTTATTTCTAGGGCTACCTTCGCTGCTGCTTCGACTATCATCGCGTCGCCAAACTTCTTTTCCTCGACCACGGCGAGGTGATTTGTCTCTTCTAGGCGAAGCGCTCCTATGCTTGCGTGATGCCTCTTTCTCCTTTTCCTTCTCCTTCTCCTGCTGTTCGGCAGCCTTCCTGCGGTCATAGGAGGCAAGCCTTGCGGCTGCCATGCGTAATCCCTTGCGAACTTGCTTGAATTGTTCCGCTCGAGGGTCATTTTCCCCCGGCTGATTCATTTGCACGTAGGTTGCTGCGGCTACGACCGCGGCAACAGGAGTCTGCGGGATGACGTTTCCTTCCTCGTCAACCCGCATAAGGGAAGGTCCGAGTGATCTGCTGATCCCACCTAAAGACTCGGTGTCCATGGTCGCAGTTCTCGATGTGTGCCCCTTCCTTGCGGGTCGGGTTCCGACGGAAGGTGTTAGGGACAGCTCAGCTTGGCGTTGACTTGATTCATCCGCCAATCTTCTCCATCGGTCTAGATCTATCCGAGCTTCTTTAATCACAGTGGCCGCTCTCACTATGTGATAGTGGTAGGCGACCATGTCTTCGTGTGGGGCAGTGGCCGCAGGTGGCTTGCTCGTTCGGATGACCTCTTTTGCTCGATCCCAAGCTTCACGTGAGACTCCGATTGCGGCGCGTTCTTCCGTGCTGTTTTCTCTTTCTGGGGGTTGTTCCGATCCTGCCATGCAGACCTGAGCCAGTCGTGGCTCGTGAGTCCTAGGCGTAGCTCGGAAAGCTTTCTGGACTTGAGAGGGTTCCTCTGTCGAGAGGGTATGGTAGTTGCTGGTGTTGAAGCGTACAGACTCACCACTTTTCTCCAGGTAAGGTCGCGAGTCGACGGCTCCTGACTCAGATCCCGATTCTTCAGGGAAGTGGAGGATTCCGTCCTTGTTGGTGTAGAACTTCAAGCTCCCGAACGTCAAGGTGACGCTCTTCTCCAGATTGCTGAATACCGGGCGTGATTCCGGCGAGTGAGGGGTGACCACGACAGATCCGATCCGAATAGAGTTGGCCGGAGTCGGAGTCGAAGGTTTCCAACGTGAGTTGGATGATGAAGCCGAAGATGCCGGAGATCCAGCGCCCGCCGTTCCCACAGACGGCGCCAATTGTCGAATCTGTGACTCAACAAATCCCTCGGGTGAACCCATAGGGTTTCGAATAGGAGAACCCATGAGCGCTGGTGACAATCGTCGGCTAGACAGGGGGCACGATTTACCTAGGTTCGGGGACCTCGTAGAGGTAAAACCCTTACTCCTGCCTCTGTCGATCTGTATTATCGAATAGATCGGTTACAATGGTGGTTGCTCAAGTCGAGAGTACGATCTCGAGCTCAAGGCTTTGGTGGTGCGGTATAGCTTGGTCCTCTCTTGGTGGTTCTCCTGGCCTTATATAGATGGCCAGGTCTCAAACTCTACCCGGAGAGGACTCGAACTCTAACCCTATGTCGGTTACAAGTTTCCTATCTTTGCCCGCAAGGCATTGCGGGTGGGTTTCAAGTGGGCCTTCCAAAATACTCCAAGGGCTTCCCTTCTTCGGCTTTAGCCTTGGGCCTAAGATGGGGTGTCCTTACTCGCAGGGTCCAAGGTTCATCCCTTCGTCAATGGCTACATAGTAGGAGGACACAGTATGTGTAGACTTCGACGTTTTGTGGTGACGGCTATTGGGTGTCATGTTGCAGTTTTTTTTTTGTAATACGATGGATTAATCTGGGATGATGGATATTTATTATTAATAAAGAAGCTGTGTGCATCCACTGGATGCAGATGTTGGGATTTCCATTTTAAAAAAAACTTATTTAAGCGATACAGGGGATAATTATGGAGGACTAAAGAATAGGGATAATAGCTGTGCTCTGCACTAAAAATTAACTGATCACGTGGCGGTCGAATGCCACTTCCTCTCGATCGAGGAGCTCTAGCACAGCAGAAGGGCTCGCTGTCTTGAGCTTCTCAAAACCACCAGGAGACGCCAAGATTACCCTCCGGATAGCCCGGTCTTAGAGGAACTGCATGCACGCCTCTCTCAGCGCCGGGCAACGATGCCGCTCCGCTAGCGCCAGGATGGGGATCACGGAGCTCGTGTTGTTGTTCTTGCCGAGAGCCTCCTCGCAGACGAGCTTCAGCTTCTCCAGATCGTACCTGTCCGCCGCAACGAGCAGCCGCTCCGCCATCGCCTTGTCCAACTCGAGCTCCTGCGGCGGCGAGTCCGTGTACATGAAACGGAGCAGCGCCATGCACACGTCGGCGTCCATGTCGTCCATGCGTAGTTCAGCAGCGAGAGCGAGATCCGCCTTGAAGACGGGGGATCCATCTTCGAGCACCCATCGGTGCGCGGCCAAGGTCTGTCCTTCTCTGGTTTGAATCTTGACGTCGGCTTGCTGTGTATTAAACAGGGCTTCCGCCAGGCCATGCCCGTGGATCCATGGCGGCGGAGCCTTGTCCGCCGCGGCCTCCTGGTCGGTCGTGTAGAGTGTAGTCGTCCGTGCGCAGACCAAGATCGACGGTGACGTCACAGAGGACGGAGAGGCAGTCGTCGTCCTGGAGGTGCTTCTCCTTGTCCAGATCTTGGAGTTTGATGAAATTGTCCCAGCCCCAACCATCGCCCATGAATTGGCGACCTTCAGACTGGGATTTAAAGAGCGACGGGTTCCCGGACTTGTCGAGTATGCTAATGTTGATCGTGGCTGTGGAGCTGCCTGTCTTGTTGTGACTGGCTTGCTTGAGGTAGAGGGAGAGAGAGCCCTGGTTGTCGACGTCACCGTTTGGGTAGCAGTGGATACACCAGTCGTGGCCGCCGACGCTGAACAGGCCTGAGTAGACCTTGCTGCCATTGGCTACCTTCTCCCTTACCTGCGTGGACCTCTGGATCCTGAAGACATGGGAGCCGGTCGCATGTGGCCTCGCGTGGAGGATCGAGGCGTTGACGTGCTTCCGGCCTCCGATGCGCAGGGCCAACAAGAGCGTGGACATCGACATGATGCTGGCTGGACACGAGCCAACTCGGTCCGGCTCGGGCCGAGCCTGCGAAAAGCTCGAGCCGGAGTTGCCGAGCCCCGAGCTGGCTCGACACTGCTGGCGAGCCTCACATGGAGGCTTGGCCCGAGCCAGGCGAAAACTCGGTCGGAAACGAGCCGGCTCGCGAGCCAAACCCAGCAGGTCGCTGCCAACTGGGTCCCACCGTCGAACCTCGGCCTAGGCGAGGACACCGGCGCCGGTGAGACCACGTAGGCGCAGCGGTAGTTGAATGGCGTGGAAGATCCTCCATGGCACGCGATGTTCCTGCTCCTTCGAGTAAGAGATGGAGGCGAGAAGCATGCCCGAGCGCGGCAGGAGCAAGTAACCTCACCGCGATGAGCCGTTTGTGGCGGCGTGAGGACCGCGTCGCTGGGTTTCTCACGATCTTGCAGCGTGGCCTACCAGCTTGGAGGCGGCGACACCGTGTAGAGGTGGCGGCGCTTGAGGAAACTGTTTCTCTTCGTGGCTGCGTGACCTAATCCTTGCGAACCAGCTCTTATCTTTCTCTCCTCATCGGTCAAACAGCCCAGGCCCAACTCTTTTCCTCTCTGGATTCGTAAAAGAAACGTACAGGCATCAAATGGGCGAGCCAACGGGCTGGACCGAGCCGAGCCTGGCTCGGCCCGTGCTCGTCGCGGTCCAGAAAAACTGACTCGGCTCGGTCAAAATTCTTCGCGGGCCGAGCACAACTCAGGCCGAGCCAAAAACTCGGGCTGGACGTCCAGCCAGAATGATGCGAACGGGCGGCTTCACGATCACGGCGTACAATTCTTTTTTAGAAATGGGAGCCTCGGTCCCAGCCTCGGCATCAAATTGATGCACACGGCTGGATTTTATTAAAAGGAATGTCAAAAATATATTCAGCGTACAAATCACGGGTCACTTAAAGTGGCCACAAACACCAGCCATAGAAAGATTACAACGTTATGCATGTAAACGTCGCTCATTAAGCCACCCACCCTGGCTGTAGATAGCCCGAACGACCGCCATCATTCGAGCACAGCCTGAATCCATAAGTCCTCGCTGATCCGCAGGTAGAAGGAAGGACCACAGATGGATGTAGGAAACCGCCATGTTGATAACCTGCAAAAAATGAATTCCCTTTTTCTTGTCAAACACAACACTATTTCTGCAATTCCATACCTCTCAAAGAACATCACCAACGCCTATTCGTATACGTGCCTTTGTCTTTTTATTTATGCCATTTAACCATGAACCGAACATATTCGCGATGGAGATCGGAGGGGATATACTAAAAGTAAAGTGTAATAGTCTCCATATATGCCTAACAAACACACAAGATATAAAAAGATGATGAACGGTTTATCGTGATCGCAAAACACACCCTTTTTACATCATGTCCAATTTCTTTTGATCAAATTAACTTTAGTAAGAATAACTTTACGATTAAGGAACCACAGAAAAATCCTAATTTTCAGCGGTACCTTTAGTTTCCACAGATACTTATGCAAGTATGGTGTGGACCCATGCATCAAGTCAGCATACATAGTCTTAACCGAAAAAAATCCATTCGTAGCTAACCTCCAGTGAAACTCATCCTTCTTATCTGACAGGTTGACAAACATTAAACGTTCCACTAAATGTAACCATAGAGGGCAAATCAGCACATATATGCGCAACAGATCAGATCGTCATTTTTCTGGGCTCTGATACGTGTACAACCCAAACAAGAGTCATGACTTGTGCTACAATCAATTTAAAGAGGTTTGTTAATTTTCTTCCATGTATTCCACTAGTAATTATTGCCCTCATATATGTTTATGACAGTAGTTTTTTTTTAAATCCATGATATATACTCCTCCCTTCACTTTTACTTCCTCCGTATCGCCGTTTCGAAATGTAACATGTTTGCCTGTTTGTTAGACAATAAGTATCTAGAGATGTTTTAGTGTAAGATGTGCATTTATGCGCACTAAAACATGTCAAGATATGTTTTGTGTAAAAACACTAAAACATTTTATATTTTGATACGGAGGGAGTATAAGACATTTTAATTGTGGCCACATACATTCTACATTGAGTGAAGCTAAACTATGTTTATAAATAGATTCACTCATTTTGCTATGTATATGATTAAAAACAAGATACTAAGTAGTGTGTCTTATAGAAGTAAATGGAGTGAGTAGTAGATCGTTGGAGCACCCAAAGAGGGCAGCTGTATCTCTCGCCGCAAAATAATCACATTACATAAAAGTATACAAAGAAGTAAATTGTGAATATTTTGTTCCACGAACAGACGAACTGCATAGTAAAGCATCTCCAACAGAGGCACTGCTTATTTCCGTGCCGTAAATCGCGTTGGCAGTGCCAGCTTTTTGTTTACAGCGCATCCGGTGCGGCAACTATTATAGAGACGCTTAAAATACCACAGGTCGGTGACGACAGTTTACTAGGCGCTGAAAAATAGTGCACGCGTAACGGCACAAATCTCAAACAAACAAACATGTACAACAAAGTAGATAAAATAGACACCCAAATCTAAAATAGAAACAGTACAACTATTATTTTTACAAAAAAAAACAATACAAACAATAGTTTATCAAGCATACAACAAAGTGTTCATCGATTAGGTCACAAATAAACGTACAAACATATAGACTAGTTGTTTTGTTGTCTATTCTATTTTCACCACTCTTCGATGATATATTCTTAAATATGATCATGCATATCGTTCCGACGAATGGAATGGTAGGATGTTATAAAAAGTGCAACTCTCTCTTATCTCATTCTCTCTCGCACTGCACGGTTGTCCCATCAACTCATAGAAAGAATAGTCTAAATCTTGTGAACACTCGTTTTCTTGATCATGTTATGCATCATCACATAAGACGACAACATACACCGAAGGATCTTTTGATAAGCAGTCATCAAGTACATGAGCTGGAACACCGTATGCCAACATACGTGTGGCGGTCACCTTCTGGGAAGTGATATGGCGAAGTTCTCCGTGGCATTCCTACTTTGCTGTAAAACCCGGTCAAGCTTCATCACCTCCACCGAAATGGGGAGCGCCGACGTCCGAGGTGCGTTTTATTGCAGCGGCGTCTCATGGAGGCCATGTGAGCGGCGGGGAGCTTTGGGCGACTGTGTGGCGCGACGCCGGAGGATTTTGGCGCCGGAGGAGGAGAAGGGAAATGGAATGGAATTTATCGTCGGCGCTTGTGGAAATTTAACCGTGAGAGCTGCATGTTCGCTGCGCTCGCTTGCGTTGGCCAGCTTGCAGGAGTGGGAGTGCAAGATTCTAGGCGTCGGATGGGGCCTTTCCATGTCGGTAGAATTTCTTAGCGCACGTCCATATTTACAGCGGCCACTAGAGCGCCGATTGTTTTCCTACACATATGAAACGGCGTTTTTTCCAGCGCGGCGCCGTCTTAGCGTCTCCGTTCAATAAATCTATAGTAAACAAACCTTTTTAATTAAATAATATGTCAACAAAAAATTATATGATCATATCTAAAAGGTCTAACTTATTTTTTATATCATTTTAGTTCCGTTTCATTAATATTCAGAAGAAATTCTTCATATTCATCACCTGATATTATAAAGAAATACAAATATGATGCACAGAGATGCGCAACTGCAATCAACGAGGGATCCCACACTTACATGGATGTTCCCGTCCTAATGGGAGCGTTCAATTTGAATCGGACGGTCGGTGTGATGATTTGCAAAAACGATCCTTCAATAGAAAATTCCCACCCACCTATAAATAAAGGCAAGCAACACATGATTTCATTTTGACCCGAAATTATTCGAAATGAGTGGAATTTTTCTAATGCACTTAATTTTTGTTTATGCGTGGATTAAAAAAATTGAAATGTAAATATTACTAATGCATGTAATAATTTGTATTGTTAAAACAACATCTGATTAACCAAGGCAAACCATTAGGGACTTGAAGATGAGAAAGGTTAAAAAACCGGATAGTTTGACTTAAAATGTTTGCAACAATCGTGATGAAATGGATGGTACAGAAAGGCCGGGGACATACACGTAATTGTGGTTTTGAATTTTCACACATGCAACTACATCGAGTAAGACCTAACATGTTCCATGTCGACTACGGTATAGACAAAACCTTAATATATCGTCTCTTATAAAACGAAATAGGACTCGCCGAGGGCTCGGGTGAACAATAACTAACCTAGCGCCCGGTCGACTTAATCGTCCCCCATTCCCACAAATTTCTTCTCGTCCACCTACGAGGCCCTTGAAACCCGACCAGCCTAACAACCGCCCTTCCTGCCCTCCGCCAATGCGCCCTCGTGACGGCTCTGTGCCATGTCCTATCCGAAGCTCCTCCTCGGTTTGATTGATGTGTACGCACATTTCTATTCTTATAGGCAGTGTTGGCCTCCAAGTGCAGAGATTTGTAGAACGATGGCAACTTTCTTTTAAGTGGATCACCTAAGGTTTAATGAACTCAAAGAGGTAGAGCGCAAAGATATCAATTACGATACAAGAAGTCTCTTGTGTCCCTAATACACTTAATACAATTTTCAGTTGTATAGGTGCACTAGTTCGGAGAAAAGAGAGTGAAATACAAGTAATATGGATGATTATAAGTGATGATAGTAATCTGAAATAAAAATGCCGGCAAGAAAATATGAAGCAGAATTGATTGTAAACGATGTTTCAACGCTTATAAACAAGGTCTAGGGATCATACTTTCATACTTTCACTAGTGGACACTCTCAACAATAATAACATAATTGAATGCATAAATATCATCTCTTCACTACGCTACTCCGAATCACTCTACGGTTGAATAACAAACACCAATCAGTGCGTATGGCTATAAAAGCACTCCCTAGAGTTCGCATTTCCCCATCCAGGTAACCCCCAAGCTATAACCATGAGACCTAGATGGTTCGAATCAAACACTACAATTTCATAGGGCCATCCACGACAAAATATAAATATCATGCTAAACCATACGGTCCACACACTGTCACCTTTACACCTTGATCAATGTGTCTACGAGATCTCATAACAAAACCACCCAAGTAGCATAATAGATGAAGAGTAACATCTACTTATTCAACTAGATTACAAAGCTCATCATCACATAAAGACCACATCATGGGAGAAAGAGATGAAACACATAGCTACTAGTAGAGCCTTCAGCCCCGGGGGAGAACTATTCCCTCCTCATCACGGGAGTCAGCAATGGCAATGAAGATGGCGGTGGAGTCGATGGAGATGGGTCCATGTGTACTTCCTTGTCTCGACAGGGTGCCAGAACAGCGATTTCTTTCCCCCCGAAACTTGTCGGCAGAGGCGGAGCTACGGAACTTTTGATGGAGGAAGGCTGGATATTTTTGGGTTCAGGCATCAGGGGGATTATATAGGAGAAAGGGCGATGGCGGTGGGCGCCCGAGCGGTCCACACCACCTGCAGGAGTGGCCAGGGGGACCCGCGCCCACCTATGGTGTGGCAACCCTGTAGCTCCCCTCCGGATCTCCTTTGGACTTCGTTGACGTGCCGGGAATTCTAAGACTCTAGGATTTGTTTTCGTCCAATTCCGAGAATCTTTCCAGAATGACATTTCCGAAACCAAAAACAACACTAAATAGGAACTGGCTCTGTGGCATCTCGTCAATAGGTTTGTCCATAAAAACGTCCGGAAAACGAAAGAAAACATGTGAAAACGTAAAAGTATTGGATAGAAAGAAGCATGCAGCATCGAAAATTATTTATACGTTTGAGACATATCATTGATCCACTTGTACACTCAGTCATTCCTCCAACTCTAGAGAGAAGCTGCATTTTATCTGCCGTCAGCGTACCTCCTTCCCTCACCCTCTACCGCAAACTTAGTTTCTTGGTCGTCTCGACCACCTCCGCCGTGGCTAGCCCTATCGGCGGTGGCTCTATTTCTCTCTATACCTCGTCATTGCTTTTGCCGACCGTCTCTCTCTCTCCCCCCCTCTCTCTCTTTCTTCCCTCCCTCTCTCCCTCTATCTCTCTCTCTCCCTCCCTCTCTCTCTCTCTCTCTCTCTCTCTCTCTCTGTCTCTCTCTCGTTAGTGTGGAATAGTCCTCCACGTAATTCCCTACTTTGTATGGTCATAAATTGCTACTCCCTCCGTCTCAAAATACTCGTCGTTGAAATAGTTTGAAGTGGATTTATCTAGACTTGAATACATCTAGATACATCCATCTCAATAACGATTATTTTGAGACGGATGGGCTACATCGTGAGTCTATGGATTTGGTGCATTCTTTGCAAATCAATTCAGCCGAAGGTGTGGTTTCAATTATCCAATATGGAGACGATACCATTCTATTTTTAGAACATGATATTTCCAAGGAACTTCATATGAAACTTATTCTCGCAATGTTTGAACAGTTGTCGGGATTAAAGATTAATTTTCACAAGAGTGAAATTTACAGTTTTGGTAATGCTTTGGATTATCAGGAGGAATACTATCACATTTTTTGGTTGTGATATAGGTAGTCTACCTTTTAATTATCTAGGCATTCCCATCCATTATAGAAAATTGCTAAATAAATAATGGAAACTAGTTGAGGATTGTTTTGAGAAAAAGTTGAGTTCATGGGCTGGAAAGTTGTTGTCTTATGGGGACCGTCTAATTTTTATAAACTCTGTGTCAACAAGTTTACCTAGGTTTCTTCTTTCGTTATTTGAAATTCTTACTAAAGTGTGTAAGAGGTTGGATTTATACTGGTCTCGTTTCTTTTGGGAAAGCTATAGCAAGAGATGCAAGTACCGATTAACAAAGTGGAACATTGTGTGTTGCCCGAAGGATCATGGAGGCTTGGGTATTGAGGTGCTAGATATTAAATATACTTGTTTGTTAAATAATTGGTTTCATAAGTTGTTGAATGAAGGAGTTTGGCAGGAACTCCTGTCAAAAAACTATATCGGAGATAAACCGTTATATCAGGTTGAAGTTAACCCCTCAGACTATCTTTTTTGGAAAGGATTGATGAAGGTTAAGAAGGATTTCTTTGCTCATGGTTCATTCAACCTGGGTAATGAGCAGCAGGTGTGGTTTTGGGAGGATAGGTGGTTAGGAGATGAACCGTTGACTCAACAGTATCCCTCCCTTTTTTACGTGGTTAGACATAAGGGTGCGACGGTAGGAAGCGTGTAATCTAACGTACCACTTAAAAACCAATTTAGAAGAACCATATAAGGAGTAAGACGGACTCCTTGGTTGCATTCAGGCAAGAATTTAATGAACATTGAGTTGTCTGACGAGAAAGATCTATTTTGGTGGAGGTTGTTTGCGAACGACATCTTCACTGTTAGATCCACGTATGCGGATTTAATGCATGGTTCTACACCTTATCTTCGAACATATTTGTGGATGTTAAATGTGCCGCTAAAAATAAAAATCTTTCTGTGGTTTGTAAATCTTAAAGTGATCCTCACTAAATATAATTTAAGTGCGACACTGATGAGTCCGTTCATCATCTTTTCATATTTTGTTCTTGATATCTAGCGTGTCATACATTTTACTTTTAGTATTTATCCTCCCACTAGCATTGCTAATATATTTGGATCTTGCCTTAGTGGAACTGATAAAAAGACAAAGACACGTATTCTAATAGGCGTCGCCGCTCTTCTTTGGTCTATATGGAATTGTCGTATTTCTGCTGTGTCTGACAAGAAAAAGGGTGTTCATTTTTTGCAGGTTATCAATATGACGGTTTGTTATGTACACGCATGGTCTTTCCTTCTGCATGCGGCGCAACGAGGACTTAGGGTTATAGGTTGTGCTCGAATGATGGCGGTCATTCAGGCTATTTACAGTCAAGATGGGTGGCTTAATCCGAGACGCGTAGATGCATAATATTGTAGTGGCCACAAAGCTATAAGAGGTTCAACTTTTGAAGTTTATATCTTTTACTAAAATTAATCGTGTGCATCATTTTGATGTATTTGCTGGGTCTAAGGCTCCCATTTATATAAAAAAATATCACGTATGGAAACTGAGACTTCATGTTGTTTACAACGCCTATAAATATCAGTTGCATGCCTTACTGTTCACCACTCCACTGTAATAATCTTCCCTATGAATAAGGGCATCCTCCCTTCCCCCCCGGCGTTCAGTTCGGCGCTTTTTAGCGATAACGTCGCCCCGCACCAAAACCTGGTGAGACGATTTTACCAGCCGTTCGGCGACCCAGAATACAGACCGTCGATAATTTTTAAAAGTTCCTCTTCCCGCCCAAAATAGAGTCCGAGTTCGGCGACCACAGCAGCCATAGTTTGGGAAATCATATTACAAAAACGACACAGTTGGACGATCAAATAGTCTCGATCAAAGCACAGACGGGCGCGCGCGGCGTGGGCACAATTGGGCGATCAGGCAGAGGCCTCGGCCTGTGTCAGAGCTGGCGCCGAGCTCGGCGCGGCATCCTCCAGGTCGACGACGGGAGCTGCATCCTCCAGGTCGACGACGGGCGCGGCATCCTTGTCGACGACGGACGCTGAATCCTCCTGGTCCGACGACGGGCGCGGTATCCCTGTCGACGACGCGCGCGGCATCCTCTAGGTCGATGTGCGTGCTCGGCGGCGCAGTGGTCGGGGCCGGAGCCGGGCTGATGTCGCCATGCTCTCACCTCGGGGGTCATCGCGGCCGGGTCACCCCCCGTGAGGGAGGCGAGGTCGGTTGTTCCTCTTCTTTGCCGCGGTGCCAGTCCTGAGGAGGTCGATCTTGACTTGGGAGTTGGCCATGAACGCCGGCCATCTCTGCTTGGCGATCTCCTCCCTCTTGCCGGCCTGGATCTGGGCGTCGGCGATGCAGGTCTCGATGGACGCCTGGAGCTTTGCCGCTGCCGGCGCGCCGTCCCTCGCCGACTTGGCTTTCTTGTGGCCCATTAGCGGACGTCCTTCGGACGCACAGGCAGGCACCGCGTCGGGGACGTACTTCTTTCCCTTCCCGATCGACCGGCGCACCTCCGCCCACTTCTCGCACCCCTTGATGACGACGAAGTCGTGGAGGAACTTGAAGTCGGAGCCCTCGTCGTTCTTGTACGCCTCGAGCATCCGGACGAGGTCCATCTCGCGGTTGGCGCCGCTCTTCGGCCTTATCGCGACCTCCTCATGGATGTCGTGCCACTTGTTGCAGGCGGCCAGGATGTTCTCCCAATGGTTCGCCATGGCCTTTTGGCCGCGCTCGATGACGCATGCGACGAAGTCGCAGTCGATCATCCGACGCTCGTCGTACGTCGTCTTCACTCGCTTCCAGTAGTTGTCGACGTGCTGGTTGGCGCCGACGATCGGTTCCATGCTGATCGTCTTCCACGCCTCGGCGAGGAGGACATCCTCCCTGTGCGACCACTTGATGCGAGGCTCGGTGGGGGACGAGGGCGCTGCCTTGGGTTCCTTGCGGGGACGGCCAGGACCACGGCGTTAACGGCGGACCTCCTCGGCCAGATCCGCTCCCTTTGGTACTACAGACGTCTCGTCGATCTCGTCGGCCTCCGTTCTCTGCGTGCAGCCAGAGCAGCCTTCGCCGTAGTCATCGCCGTCCTGCGCGAAAAAATCCCCACTGTGCTCGAGGAAACCCGGGCTCGCCACCGCCGCCATCGAGCCGGCGACGATGATCTTATCCATTAAGCTGTTGTCCTGGGTCTGCAGCCCGGCCATCATCGCACGTCGGTGGAACGGGGAAGATGCGTAGCCCGGTGAGGCGCCGTACATCATCGGCGGATGGTAGGGGATGGTGAGGTTGGGGTTGAAACCACCCAGGGGATCACCTTCGACGAACCATGCAGGCGTCGGGCATGGCGACGGGCGCGGTGACGGCGATGTCGACTGTTTCCATCCGGCGAAGATAGGGGCGAAGCCGGCCCTCCGCTTGGCAAGAGGCGCCGCGGATGCGACCGGAGTTGGCGGCTCATCCAGCGCCTCCTCCTCTTCCTCCTCCTACTCCTCTTCCTCGACGGCGGCCTGTTTCTCGGCCTGCAGCTGCGCCGCCTCCCTCCCCCGGCGCTTGACGTTGGCCGTTGACAGACGCGTCTTTTCGGCGATCCAGTCCTTGTTGGTCATGCCGGACGGCTTCTCCTTCGGCACTTTCGGAATGGAGTGGGGGAGAGGTACATGTGGGGGGAAAGTGGAGGGAAATGCCAAAAAAATGGAGGGAAATCGTCTTCCGTCGCCGACAAGTCTGGCACACGCACGCATTTTGCCCCCCCCCCCCCCCGCCGCCAATCCGAACCCAGCGTGCTAGGTTTGGGCTGGGCGGCGCGAAACGGCGGAAAGCGGTGCTAAACCGAGTTCTGGGGAGCGACCGGTGGCTTTTCGGCGCTAAAAATGCCGCTTGGGGGGTCTCGGGGGGAGGGGGGCGGCTGGAGATGCCCTAACAATGGAGAATAGTATAAAACATATATTTCATTGTTATTATGAGATATGGGAGGGAAACAAGAGGGTACCCCAGTAGTATCAGGCAAGTGACATCTACCACTAGAACACGATACTAGGAGATTGCAAATGTCTGGTACTGGAGAGAGCAACATAGGAGCAATGCCGGCCTCCTGTGTACTGTCACTAACATCGTCCCACTGCCGGCCGTCTTTACACGAACTGAACGTTTGGGCGAGCCAGGTGAGAGGGAGACACGAGGTTACCTAGGCAACGACGTCACCCAGTACGTCCTTGTACCTTGAGGCAACAACAAGCTCGTCCCGAGGATGAGATGGAGCTACAGCGCTGCAGCCCTTCCTGAACATTTTAGTGTATATGTGCACTCACTTTGGTGTGTATCTAGACAACATGTGAAATAGCTAAAACATCTTATATCATGAAACGGAGGGAGTATGTAATCTTTACCTAATAATAAAGGCATTAAGGTTTCTGCCAAAATTTTCGTCCAACACAAATTTACCGATTTACCCTTCCATAAAATCGGATAATACCCACCCGTGCCACCGTAAGTGGAAAAAACGTTTCAATTATTCTTTCTCCTACCCCTATCCGTCCCGACCCACGACTGCCTCGCGTTTCCCCTCGTCCTATCTTCTCCGAGGCTCCACGCCAAACCTGTCGCCTCCATAGCCAGTCAGATCTGCTCTAGCGAGGAGCTGGGCGAGGAGACACCCCCGGCCTGCCCTGCTTTCCGCCTCCGGCCTCCCATGAACGCCACAACCAACCCCCCCCCCCCCCCCCCCCCCAGTGCGGGGCCTGCTGTGATGCTACGCTCGTCCTCGAGCAGACTCCCTCACCGCTACCACGCCTTGGCCCAGGACCCGCTCCACCGCCTAGGAAAACGAGCGTCTCACTGCCTTCTCCTCCCATGAAGTGGTATGTGCGGCTCCGTCTCTGTGTCCTTCTTCAACGGCCTCCGCGTCGCCGCCGGGGAGGAGGGTACCTGCCGGCACGAGACGGAGGGGGATAGGAAAGAGATGAGCGGGTGGGCTCCTGACAGTCGGGAGGGAAGGGGAAGACCAGACAACGGCGAATCGATCTCGGCAACCGGCGACCGGAGACGAAGAAGAGGGTGCTGATTCGGTTGATTCCGGGCACACCAGCGCGCAAGACTTTGCGAGAGATGAAGGTGAAGCGGAGCTCAACGCGTGCTCCCGTCCCCAACCTCCCACGCTGTCTGACACCGCGCGCCACCTAGGTACAATCCCCGGCTGCCGATCCATCGCCACCGCTAGGTAGCCCGCGAGCCACCATTTTCGTCTATTCCCGTAGGGCCACGCCATGTGCCGCTGCCGGGCTCCGATTTCGCGCTGCCACGAGCCCTTGTTCCCCATCATCACCAGACTGAGATCCCGTGCCAGCACGAGCCCTGGTTCCCCATCATCTGGTAGAGGTGGTCGCGCCGCTGACCTCAATTGTGATGTAGACTGGGAGAACCCGGATGTGTGCCACCGATTCTGTCCATCTCGGACGCATGGCGCTGCACAGCGACGACCGGGTGTACGCGCTTTGGGCCGTGCGCGACGCGGGCGGCGGCCTCGGGGTTCCACGGCCGGAGAGGTTCAGTAGTGGGCACCTGCCAGCGCGCTGCGCATGAGCGCCTTGTCGGCCCCAGACATCGACGGGTCTTTGAATGCCGAGGAGGTCGAGGTCTGGCTGTGATGCTGCCGCGTCGTGGTCCAGACAGAAAAGAAGTGATCAACAGTTCCAGAGGCTCGCATGGCAGCTTATAAGCCTTCGAATTGCCAGCCCGAGCACTATTCTTCTCATGTCCCTGCTCGAGAGAATGTCAAATCTCCTCCTAGAATGGCCTGTTTTTCTCTGCTAAATCAATAAACGATTCCCATTTAGTTTTGTCCCTGCTTCATTATCTGCCATATAAAATTAGATAGCATTGTTTCTACTATTTTCCACTCACACTGGTAGCACATGAAAGCTTAACATTTTCTATGAGATAATAAGCGCACAATCATGTTTGCGTGTAACCTGATGATCAGTATGGACCTCTTAAATTGTCTTTGCACTGGTACTAAGGCATTAACATTCTTCTCACTGAATAATCCTTCTGCAGATTTCACTATTATAAGATACACAACCAGGTTGTTGTTATCCGCTTAAAATACTTCTGCATTTGTTCACTTGGATAATTATCCAGCCAATATTTTTTTCTTCCCAAATATTAGTAGAAACTCGATTTTTCTTACCATTGTGATGTGGATATCCACTCTTCTTGGGAAAATGCAAGAAAAATTCAGTTCCTCAACTTGATCATAATTGTATACCGAATTGTATTGTTACTGGTTCTAATCGATGACATTACCAAGTTGCTGGCCAAATTTGTTTTTCTTTTGTGGATAATTTGCCCCATAAGTATCAAGGGTTGTCTATTGCCCTGCTTTCTTGGATAGATGTGAATTTATGATAACATTTTTATATAATCCAATATGTACACTTTACTGATGTATAATCGGATGGGTCATATCTCCAGTGCAACACTAATTATCAACTACAGTCAGGAAGCTTTAACAGGTCCTCACTGTGATGCCAAGACTTGTGCAAATGCAAGTGTATCAGATATTCAAATGGTTCAACTCTGCAAAATCCTGGCATCACAGTCCTATTTTTGCAAATGCAAGTGTATTAGATATTCATGACTTGTTGTCTGCTACCATATCCTTCTGACTCCTGGGAGCTAGGAGAGGCTCTAATTTATTTTGTCGAGCTGGCTAATTGGACTCGAGGGAACCAAATTATCCATGAAGCTGAGGTATTACGGCTGGAACAGCAGAAAGCAAGCAAAATCAAGTAAGCTGAGGCATAGCCCGAAGTAGAAGGTAATGGCACGCTTTTCCGCCCCAATTAAATTATGTAAATTGCTAAATTCTACAAGTTCTTGAAAGCCCTTTTATGAACTTATATTCTTTATAAATATTGTAAAACCATACTTTGCTATTACAACTTCTCTTCATAACACATTGTTAGAGGGATAGACAGGAAATGTCCGCTACACACACAATGAATAATAATTAAATGGAGCAAGCCTCCCAAAAAATTAATTTACCAAGAAATTGTAGATCGAACCTCACTCACATACCTCGGAGCAAGACCAAGTCTTAAGTGAGACCACGACTACCAAGGATTTAAAATATGAGGTAAAGGAAAGTTAGAAGCACCCCCCATAACAGGAGATCCTCTCACCCTCTTGATAGTGGCCTCAAGGCATGCAAAAACGTATACAAAGGAGTGGTTGTTAACACAAACTATGCAAGAAAACAAAATCACATTGAAAATAAATCCACAAATATCAATAGAAGACCATGTTTGCAAAATATGTGCTAGCAGAAGCCTTATTCCTAGGCTACACATGTCCAAGCGTACCAACTATGAAGCAAACTAAGTGCACAAATAGAAGGAAGAACTTTTTTTCTATTCAACCATTGCTATGCATAATTTCTAGAAGGTTAGAACATCAAGTAATTTATTAGGTAGAAAATGGATCTGTTCATAGATTCATTTCAATAATGGGTTGAGATATGAAAATTTTAGAGAAAGTTTGGTCATATCTGGACATTGATCTCAGTTAGAGGGCACCATTTTTTTTAGATTCAGTCTAGGAGATCTGTGTAGGAGTGCTTCCTACATGGCCTTAAACTATGGAAATGAATTTCCAGTCTCCAGCCATAAGTTGTAGACTTTCTTGAGTCTTGTAGTACCTACTGAATTTTTCAGGTTTCAGCTGTTGCAGAACTTACCTCTTCATATCAATAAACACTTATTATTCCTTGCATACTTTTGGGTTGTAATAATAAATTTATAACCTTGGATATGGATCTATTTTGCTATGATATGGTTAAAACTGAAAATGTCGTAGAGCTGTCCGTCTCTAGGATCCAAGTGTCCCTGGTAGAGTTGTGCAGAATTTTGAGTCCCAGTAAGACAACAACGGCGTCATCTTTTCAGCATCCAGGAATTTATCAAAATTATATCCAGTAGAGAGGGAACCGAACCATTGCTGAGGCACGCAACAGCTCGAGCACATGCAGTTTCCGTTTCCTAGATGAAGGATCAATCACAGTTGAGTTTGAGGCTTCTTAATTTTTGTAAGACATTGCCTTCAATTTTTGTCATAATGAGGCCACGAACACTTGCAAGGCCACAAACATTTTTTCTGTTTTTCATGGTAGAGAACATGACAAACAGTCTGTAGCATTTATAAGTGATTATTAGTATAGTATTATATATACTTGCTTCCCTCATCTACCAATTCGTATTGATACTAGACACGTACAGTGTCCACCACCCAACAGAGAAGAACAAGACAATGCACGTACCTGCAATGACCGGAAGACCACCGGCTCCCAGCCGATGAATCTGTGGTGTAGTATGTGGAGGTTGAATGGGTCCTAGAGAGTCAATACACACTTGAATATGTGTAGATGAAATTGTTGATATTCATCTACACATATTTTATCCAATGTTATTTTCATATTTGTGCGGTTGTTTGGCTGTATTTCCCGTGAACTGGTATAACTTGAACTCTTTTATATATCTGTTATTTACCTACACTAATTATAGACAATGAAAAAAAAAACCACATTAATTTAGAAGGTCTCGATCAATCTATTCAGTAATACTGATTTTGGCGTTGAGATAATATAGGATATGTTTAGAAAAGAATATAGGGTTGCATGGAAATTCTAATAACTGGAAGTTTTTTATTCTATTATCAATATGTTCTTTTCTACATCTTCACATCATGCTCCGCCTTGTCCCATTAAGTTTTTGCGAAGAACTCCACCTCACTACGTGAGTGAAGGGTTGGCCATTGTAAGAACTATGTGATATGGATGTTCATTGTGTTCTATAACAACTTTACTCATACTCCCATATACTGTTCTTCTCTTCTATTGATCCATCATGACATGCTTACTTATTCACCACCGATCTGCATAAGGTGCACTGGAGCCACGTGCTTGCTTCTACCCATTACTAGGAGAGTATGTCTACCTGCTTGCTACTACCTGTTGAAATCTCAAGACCTGGATTTTATTTACCAGTGAAAAATAGTCAATAACAATTGGTGAGATTTTCAATCTATTGATGACGGCAACACTATATATTTGATGTTGCAAACGTTGTACTTGGGACATTGGCACTCAACATGATAAGGTTTAATTATTATGTATACTAATTCTTTGATCAGATACAAGATTTGATTTGATTCTACTTTCTTCTGATGTTGAGTTGATTAAGTACAGTTGTTGTATTATTTCTTCACGTTAGCTGTCAACATGTAAGCCATGATTTCTGATTTTCTGTGTGGCGACCATGCCGTGTTTTCGGTCTTAGAAATAACCATGGTATTGTATATTCGTCCCTCTAGAAGCAATCGGTTTCCAATTGAAAACTTCATGGCGTAAAAAATACTTTTACAAATGAACCGTAGCAACGCACGGGCATTTTTGCTAGTAAAGATAAAAAGGAGTAATATAGAGAAGGAGGGGCAAGCGACCAATCAAGAAATTTTCCTAAAATGCTCTCTCCGGATTCTCAATATTATGTCAAATCCTGACACAGAAATCCTCAAATCCAGCAAGAACTAGGTAGTTTCAGTTCAATAAATAAAGGTCGTACATATGAACAATCAGATACATACACGATTACTTTCACAACTATGATTATTTTCACAACTATGGCAAAAGTCAAACAAATAAAACATAGTGTAATATGTTCTCGCACAGAGAGATTTTGCAGAACTAGGTGCCGGCCGGGGTCAGCTTCCTTGCCGGTGTCCTCCTCAGCCGCCTCGTCCTGCTATTCATGTTCCTCCTGGGCCGGCAGCGCAAAGCGGCAGAGTGGGCAGAGCCGGCTGACCCTGAGCCACTTCACGATGCAGTTCTCGTGGAAGCCGTGGGAGCTGGGGCAGGCCATCTTCGTGAGCTCGTCGCCCTCCTCGAAGGTCTCGAGACACACGGCGCAGTGTGTCTCCTTCACCTCGCCCGCCGTCGCCCTCGGCAGCCTCTGGATCTCGGCTTCCGAAGCCGGGACGGCGCCGAAACGGCCCCTGCCGTACGGGTCGTCGTAGTCTACTCTCGTAACTGCCCCGTGCTCGTCCAAGTGCTCCCAAACACCCATCTGAGAAAGCATACGGACGCGATTTCCCCGGGCTCGGGGAGGAACAGGACGGCCGTAGCTGAAGGTCATGCCGGCGGGATACCTGCTGGTCACCCGCTCAATGAAGTCCATGACGCTGTCCTCGTCGGTACCATGCCAAGGCAGAGCCGCCACGTGAGAGTTCACTTGGGAGGCGTAGGCGCCGTGCTCCATGTCCGTCGCAGGAGTGGAGACGATGGGGAGCAGGATCGAATTCGTTCCTAGGCGAGCGAGTTTGGTTGGGAGCGAAACCAACAGGGGTCTTGCTGAATTTGTAGGCGACTCGATGTGCCAAGTTGAGTTGCTGAATCGATCGGACTCCGACTTCATCTCACCTCCGAAAAGGAAACAAGTGGAATACAAATACGATCGTAGTGCTTTCTATCGACAGAATCCGTGTTCGTCTCATCAACCAGTTCGGTCCTTTATGTTGTTTCTCTGCTATAGATCAATTGCGGGCTTCTCACGGCGGGACACGCATGCATGCATGACACACACCTCCAGCGCCGACCAACGACCACCGGGCAAACCCGCCCCAACGACGCCGCCGTCGTCCACCACCATCAAGTGGTGGGCGTCCGCGCCTAATCTTGCAAAGTTCTGCTTGAGGATCTGCGATCTGCAGGACCAAGCTTTAGATTAAGGCCCCAAGTTAACTAAAGTATTTTCTGAGTTCCCAAGTTAAGTGGTAGGTACATCACGGTTTTATTTCCAACTCGGAAACATTTGGAGTACGTCTCAATACCAACATTCAGTTAAAGCCAAAGCAGCTATATCGCAAATAAATGAAATAGTGTGACATGACATACATATGCTACTGTCGCCGTAGTCATGACGACGATCACCGTAATCATCCCGGCGTCGATCTCCATCCCGTCGACCGTCGCGGTGACAATAGTCACCGCGATCACCACCATCATAGCGGCGGCAGCGCCCTCGTAGCGACGGTCACAACCATTCTAGCGCGGTCCATTGCGCCTGTCGCGGTCGGGAGAGGGACCACAACCCCACTTGTAGTCACCGCGGCCGCGCCTCGCCGCGTTTGCCAAGGATATAAAATTCTGAGCAGCCTGCCCGCATTCTCTGACGCATATCATGCGAGTTGAGCTGACCAAACGGGTCTGCTAGGGTAGTCCCTGCATTGGCGTTCATAGAGGTAACAAGGGAGCTGTATGATGTGTCGAGTCCATTAAGGGTGTACCCGACCAACTCATCATCATCGATTGTTCTTCCCGCGGCTGCGAGTTCAGATCTGAACCCTTTCATCTTGCTGAAGAATTGCGCGATAATCATGTCGTTTTTCTTCGTGGTGTTGAGGGTTGTCCGTAGATGCTGAACCGAGAGCGAGACTGCGAGGCAAACTTGTCGGAGATCGTCACCCAGATCTCGGCGGAGGTGTCCAGCCGAAGAACATGAGCCAGCACGTCCGGTGACAAAGAATTCACCACGTAGCTAACCACCTGCTGATCGCGCTCGAGCGAGGCGATGTAGACGGGGTTTTCCATGAGCTTTTTCTTGTTTGGGTCTTGATCGTCCTCATCCTCCACCGTGTGTGCCGGCGCGGCATATGTGTCGTCGATCAGGCCAAGCACTCGCGCTCAGGGCAGAATGGGAAACACCAACGCTTTCCAAAAGAGGAAATTGTTGGACATCACTTTTTGGGACGGAGGAGACCCTAATCCGGCCGAGGCTGAGCTAGAGGAGGCAGCCATGGCGGTTGAGGGAGGTAGGATTTTTCTTTTCGGTGTGTTTCTTGGAGGATCGGTGCGGCGGCTAGGTCAGAGGAAGAGGTAGCACTGATACCATTTAGAATTGCTACGCTAGCCATATTGACCAAAAGTACAAGCTGACGGAAAGGGCTATGCAATATATTTATATTCTAACACCCCCTAATGTCTAGGCTATTTTAGTCCTCAGCGTGGGATTGGTGCCGGTCGCAGAATATTTTTATTAACTGTACGAGCAGGGTCTTGAACTTTCAATGTGCAGAAACGATAGCCCCTTTTTGGTTCCTCGGTTATATTTTATATGGTGTAGGACAAGCACCTACCGTGGAGTTACAAGAGGGTATGTGTACGGGTTGGTGTACTACACGATACCCGATAGATATACAGAGAGATACATCTGACACATTAAAGTAAAGTATGGGCACCTAGGGGAGAATAGGTGCTACGACCAATTTTAATTTTTCTTAGAGATTAGGCTTGACATTAAGGTAAATTCTCTAGATAATGCAACTGAGGTGAATTTATCTATATGACAAGGATAACAACAATCACAATGCAAATACAAGTAAATGGGGAAGTTAACGAGGTAACCGATATGAAACACGCGGAGACACGATGTAATCCCGAGTTCCTCGTTGTTAAGGGAGTACGTCTCGTTGGAGGGGTGTGAGCTCGCCACGAGGGCCTAATCAACGCCACAAAGGCCTCACCCTATTATCCGATGAACCACGCCACAAAGGTCTAGTCCATATTCCTCTATTGTTCCCCTTGAGGCGGGAATCGAATCTTTTACAAACAAGGTTGGAGCACACACACACAACCAAATTGGGGACTCCCAACTCCAAGAATCACCAAGTATAACAAGATTTCTAGGTTCTCCACAAATGGAAACTCTAGACTCAAAACTCTCAAGTAAATGAGGGGGAAATGAAGAACGGCTCGGTGATGATGTAGATCGGGGCCTTCTCCTTCAATCCTCCAAAGATCTACGAGTTTGGTGGGAAGGATTGAGAGTAATTGCGGATTTGGTGAGCTCAATAAATGCTATTCAATGCTTTGGAACGAACTAGAGCTCAAGATGGAAAAGGAAGGGTATTTATACCCCCTCCTGAAATCTAGCCGTTTGAGCTGAAAAAGGGGTACCGGAATATCCGGTCGGGATATTCTTCCAGATCTGCTTCAAACTCGTTACATTAATAACAATCATTCGAAAATCCGTTCCAAAGTTTCAAAAAACAGGCTATAGCGTTTAGTTAGTTTGTTAGTGTCATGTTTTTGTACCGGCTAATTATTTTAAAATTTAATTTGAAGTGCACGTAATTTAGCATATGTGGTCTGTTGTTCTTATTTGGAAGAAGACCTTGTATATGCTACTTTGTTTCCATTCGAGTGAACTTTCACATGTTTGAAATCAGGAAACATGCATGCTGGGTAATCTTCACATATTGAGAATTCCATCACTAAATGACAGGGCACTCATTGTCAGGGCCGGCCCTGGGGGGGGGGGGGGGGGGAGGAGGGGCGACCGCCCTGGGCCCCCGACTCCAAGGGGCCCCAAATTCCTAGAGCTGCATATGCAATAGAAAAATTGGTGACGGCGGCGCCATTCAACGAACGAGGACGGACCGTTATGCTGCGTACGCGATGTGAACTTGGGCCTTTTCTCCTTTTCCTTTGCTGGGCTTAGATAATTTTCCTTCGATTCCCTCCAATAAAGTGATCTAGTGGGGCATGGTTGATTAAAAATACTATGTGAGGCCGGTTGTCTATATTCCAGGGCAGGAATATAGTGAGGCCCTACAGGAATGAGCAGGTCAAATGCACGCAAAAGAAAAAAAGAAAAAAAAGTAGTACGAGCACACGGTGACTCGCTACAATTCTTCCGTTAGAAAAAAAAAAACTCATTTTCCATTTCTGTTACGTGTTCATACACGGAGGAACTAGTCTAATCTTCCATTGGATACGCGGTGTGCACTGCACAGTTCGACCATAAACGGATAGCCTGCGACCACTTCAAGAGGCGAGAAGCCGAGTCACTCTGAGCGGAGACAGAACTATGCCACACCCTCGTGACGGCATGGTTCTAGTCATTATCAACATGATAATCGGTATGGCTTATATTTTGCAATTTAAAGTGGTTTACTACTCAAACAACGGAAAAAAATCTGATGAAGGACACAAGTAATGAATATACCATCATTGTTCAGGTTTTTGAAGTTAGAGACCCCCGCTAGGTAGACTAGTACGCATTTCTGGCAATTCTAAACAAAGCACACAACACACAAGAGCAGTATTCTTATTGATCAAACATGTTGCGACTACTGGTGTAATAGTTTCCAATGTTTACTGCCAAATGGTCAGTGCACACTATAGTAACTTGTGGAATTATTTAGCCATTTTATTTTATTTTTCTGTTCAATAAATAAAAGCTCCTACAGTTTTTTTTATCAAAGATAGTGATTCATAATAGGAGTCCGTATTACTTATTTACTTTCACAACTATTACAAAGACAGAAAACATAACATGTGTCGCAACTTGCACGGAGGGAGTTACTGAACAGCAGATCATAGTACTCCCTGTGTTTGACAAGCAGCTTAATTATTTCTCCACCTCCTCGTCACTCCTCCGGCTCTGCTTCCTCCTCGGTCTCCTCATCGCAGTCTGCTTTCTCGTCCTCCTCGGCCGGCAGGGCGAAGCGGCAGTTGCGGGAGGATCTTGCCGGGTCTTGCCTTTGTTTTTCCGGTAGTGGCGCCTCCGGAGTCTTTCGAGGGGGAGCGACCCGGGAGGGCTTCGGTGAGGAGGCGTGAGGTAGGTTAGACCACCTCATTGCTTTTTCGGCTGACAGAATAATTAGTACGCATTTCTGCCAATTCTAAATAAACCACACGAGCACAGTATTCTTATTGATCGAACTATGTACTAGTTTCCATTGTTAACTGCAAAATGCTCGGCTGAATGTAAAAGCCATTTTAGTTTATTTTTGTGTTCAATAAATAAAGGTCATAAAGATGAACCACATATTCATGTATTTTTTTCAACAAAGACAGAGATTCATACATATATAGTAGTCCGTATTACTTATTTACTTTCACAACTATTACAAAAGACAGAAATCATAACATGTGTTGCACGTGTCAAAAGTGATCGGTAGGGTTTGCAGGGAACGATGCCTCTCTCGAGGCTCGGTTACGTGTTGATATAGGGTGGGAAAAGCCCCCACCGTGGCGTACACGGTTGTATCCGTATGGGGTGGTGTACTACACCATACCCATACGTATACAGTACATTATTTGTCTAACACTCCCCCTTAATCTTAACCTGTGGACAGGTTGAGATTACGCTTAAACTCATCTAAACCTTTTACAGGGAGAGCTTTGGTAAAACCATCAGCAACCTGATCTTTGCTAGAGATAAATCTAATATCTAGTTTCTTTTCAGCTACTCTCTCTCGAACAAAATGAAAATCAATTTCAATATGTTTGGTACGAGCATGAAAAATAGGATTAGCAGACAGATAGGTAGCACCTAAGTTATCACACCATAAGCATGGTCTTTCTTTCAGTTTGACACCAAGTTCTCCAAGAAGGGCCTCAACCCAAATCAACTCAGCAGTGGCATTAGCAAGGGCTTTATACTCAGCTTCTGTACTGGACCTAGAAACAGTGGCTTATTTTCTGGCACTCCATGAAACAAGGTTTGGTCCAACAAAGATAGCAAAACCACCAGTGGACCTGCGATCATCAATACATCCTGCCCAATCTGCATCAGAAAAGGCACTAAGAAGAGTAGATGATGATGCAGTGAATGTGAGACCAAGTTTGATAGTATGATTGGCATAACGAAGAATTCTCTTAACAGCAGTCCAGTGAGAAGTAGTAGGTGCATGCAGAAACTGACAAACTTTGTTGACAGAAAAAGACAGATCTGGCCTTGTTAATGTGAGATATTGTAGGGCCCCAACAATGCTGCGATATTGTGTGCTGTCCTCAGGACCTAGAGGCGTCCCCTCCACAAGAGACAGCTTATCATCATAAGAGAGGGGAGTAGAAAACCCCTTGCATCCACGCATACCAGCTTTATCAAGAAGTTCAGTAGCATATTTTTCTTGTGTAAGGAGTAAACCATGAGAGAGATGTTTCACTTCAATACCCAAGAAGAAATGTAAGGACCAAGATCTTTGATTGCAAAATTATCATTTAAATCTCGAAGCAATGCAGAAATAGCTTGATCAGAAGAACTGGTGACTATGATATCATCAACATAAACCAGAACATAGACTGTGATACCTGACTGATTATAAAGAAAAAGTGAAGTATCAGCCTTGGATGGTGTAAAACCAAGATCATGCAGTTTGGAGCTCAGACGTGCAAACCAGGCTCTAGGTGCTTGTTTCAGGCCATAGAGTGCTTTATCCAATCTGCAAACATAATCAGGAGTATCAGGGTGCGCAAAACCAGGTGGTTGTTTCATATAGACCTCCTCTGCCAGAACACCATGTAAAAACGCGTTCTTGACATCTAGCTGCCGTAAACTCCAGCCCCTGGAAACAGAAATGGAGAGAACAGTACGAATAGTATCTGCTTTAACAACAGGGCTAAAGGTATCTTCATAGTCAATACCATATCGTTGTTTAAAACCTTTTGCAACGAGGCGAGCTTTGTATCTATCAATAGAGCCATCTGCACGTTTCTTGATACGATAAACCCATTTGCAATCAATAATATTTCTGTGAGAGCTGGGAGGAACTAGGTGCCATGTGTTATTGTGAAGCAAGGCATCATATTCTTCTTGCATAGCAGCTCTCCAATTTGGATCATCAAGTGCCTGAGAGAGAGATGTGGGTTCACCTGTAGCTGCAAGCAACCCAAAGCGAATCTTGCGATCCTTGACATTATATGTTAGTGTACCATCTGTAAATTTTTTGGGATTTTTTATACCTTTTTGTAATCGAGTGCGTGGACGTTGCACAGGTGAAGCTGCAGGATCGGGCGGAGCAGAGGATCCCGCAGCGCAGTCTACAGCATGGTCATCATTGGCCGCAGAAGATCCGGTCTGCGCCTGGGAGCTTGCAGTGTCTGAGCCAGCGCGGGGCGGACAGGTGGCGCTGGCGGGTTCGCCGGTCGCACGGGAGGCGACAGAAGTGTCGTGGCCAGGGGCCCGGGAGCGGGGCAGAGCGCCGCGTGGCGGGGAAGAGGCGCGTGGCCCAGGGGACCGGCTGGCGGGAGCCCGCGCGTGCGCGGGGTTTGTCGGCGACGTGGCGCGCGCACGTTGGCGCGGAGCAGGCGACCGCACGGAGGGCGAGACCTCGGGATCCCGCGCGCCAGGCGGATCTTGCAGAGGATCATTCTCGGGATCAGGAGGCGCCTGATCCGAGACAGCAGGCGAATCAGCTATTTCGTCTTCTTCTGAATTTTCGGAAGCACATATTTCATCCGTTTCAGACCCGATTGAGCTCAAATTTTCGGCATCTTCATGATCTGCAATGTTATCATTGTCTGCAGTAATAACATCTGTAGGGGTAGGATCATTAGTAGCGACCACAGGTATGATAGGTAAAGACATAAAGGCATCAACATTTGCATCTCCTTGATTGTTTTGGGTGGAATTTGATGGAAGAAGGAGAATATCATTGCGAAGGCGAGAACCAGCATTGGGGTGGAGAGAGGCAAAAGGGAACACATGCTCGTCGAAAACTACATCCCTTGATATGTAGACACGGCCAGTTTTGGGATCTAGACATTTGACACCCTTATGACGTGGACTATACCCAAGAAACACACATTGAGTGGAACGAAAAGATAATTTTCGTTTATTGTAAGGGCGAAGATTGGGCCAACAGGCACAACCAAAAATACGAAGGGAATCATAGTTGGGTTTGGTGTGAAGGAGACGTTCAACAGGGGTGTCAAAATTGATAACCTTGCTAGGAAGTAAATTGATCAAAAAAGTGGCTGTGAGGAATGCCTCATCCCAGAATTTAAGTGGCATAGATGCATTAGCAAGTAAAGAAAGCCCAACTTCTACAATATGACGGTGTTTTCTTTCTGCTGAGCCATTTTGTTGATGAGCATGTGGGCATGAAACATGATGAGTAATGCCAATGGTTTGAAAGAAGCTATTCAACTTTTCATATTCACCACCCCAATCAGTTTGCATTGTTATGATTTTTCTACCAAACTTTCGTTCAACAAGAGCTTGAAAGTTGAGAAAAACTTGATAAACTTCAGATCTATTCTTAAGCAAATATATCCATGTGAACTTACTGAAATCATCTATAAAACTTACATAGTATGCATGCTTGCCAACAGACATAGGAGCAGGACCCCATACATCAGAAAATATCTGTTCCAAAGGAGCACTAGAAACACTAGTTGAAACAGGGTAAGGTAATTGATGGCTTTTGGCTAACTGGCAAGGATCACAAATGTAAGGGCTTATTTCTGGAGTATAAGAAATATTATTCTTTCTAAGAACTTGCTGAACAATGAAAGATGAAGGATGTCCTAGTCGACGATGCCATGTGGATGAAGATGGCTTTATTGAAACAAAAGCTTGCTTGGAAAATCCTGTGGAAGTGGGCACTAGTGGATAAAGTCCATCACGACAGGGTCCTTTAAACAGAGTTCTCCTTGTGGCCTGGTCCTTAATCAAAAAGAAATATGGGTGGAATTCAATAAACACGTTGTTATCAAGTGTCAATTTATGAACTGAAAGAAGATTCATGGAAGCACTAGGAACATGCAGAATATTTTTGGGATGCAAGGAATCATTAGGAGTATGCAAAGTTGAATTGCCTATATGACTTATTTTCATACCGTTACCGTTTGCAGTGTGAACGCAGTCGTGCCCATGGTACTTGTCACATGTGGTGAGTTTATTCAGTTCTCCGGTGATGTGATGCGTTGCACCCGTGTCAGAGTACCAATTGGTATCGACACCATATGACGCTGCATTGGCATTCTTCTTGTTGTCACGGTCACCACTTTCATCATCGGAATCATCACGGTGACGCCACCAACAGTTGCCCGCGGAGTGCCCGTGGATCTTGCAAATTTGAGAGGTAATGTCCTCGTATGGTGTGGGAGCACGTTTGCGCCAGGTACGGCGCCGGTCTTGACCTCCTCCATCGCGCCGTCCGCCACCATCAGTGCGACGTGGCCCATCATCACGCCTGGTGTCGCGTCTGTCGTCGTAGTCACGACGATTCTGCTCGTAGTCGCGTCGAGGAGGCTCCTGGCGCCGGTCGCGGTGATCGTGATCACCACCACGGCGCTCACGGTGATCATAGTCACCGCGGTGATCACGACCATCACCACGGTGATCGCGGCCTCCGTCTTGTCTTCTGTAGTCCTGCTCGCGGTGATCAGGCGAGCGTCCACGGTAGTCTCCGCGGTTGCCACCGCGGTAATCTCCACGGCCACGACGGGCCGCGTTTGCAGAGCTCATGAAATCACGATCTTGGCCCGTGGAAGACAGCATCTGCTGCCTCATATCATGCGAGTTAAGCAGTCCGAACAGATCGGAGAGGGTAGTACCCGGATTGGCGTTCACAGATGACACCAAGGAGTTGTATGAAGCATCTAATCCATTGAGGATATAGCCGACGAGTTCATCATCATCAATCGGCTTCCCGGCGGCAGCGAGCTCCGATCTGAAGCCCTTCATCTTCGTAAAGAACTGCCCCGTGGTCATGTCTTGTTTCTTGGTTGATTGAGGGCGGTCCGGAGGTGTTGCACCCGCGATCTGGATTGCGAGGCAAACATGTCCGTGATCGCAGCCCAGATTTCAGCGGCCGTGGCTAGTCCGAGGACATGAGCGAGCACGTCGGGAGACAGCGAGTTCACGAGGTAACTCACCACGAGCTGGTCCCGTTCGACCCAGGCAAGGTATGCCGGATTCGCAACGGTCATCTTCTTCTTGGGATCATTGGTATCCTCCACCTCCATAGTTTCGGCTGGCGCGGCATCGGTGCCGTCGAGCAAGCCCATGACCCGCGCACCGCGCAGGGTCGGAAGCACGAGCGCCTGCCAGAAGAGGAAGTTGTCCGGCGTGAGTTTTTGGGACGGGGGTGACCCCAGTCCGGCCGTGGCAGAGCTTGAGGATGATGCCATGGCGAGGAGGAGAGCTAGGTTTTGGTTTTGTTTGGCTTGTAGATTGGTTTTTCGTTCCGGCGGCTAGGTCATGGCAGAGGGAGCTCTGATACCATGTCAAAAGTGATCGGTAGGGTTTGCAGGGAACGATGGCTCTCTCGAGGCTCGGTTACGTGTTGATATAGGGTGGGAAAAGCCCCCACCGTGGCGTACACGGTTGTATCCGTATGGGGTGGTGTACTACACCATACCCATACGTATACAGTACATTATTTGTCTAACAGCACGCAGGGAGTTACAGAACTGAAGATCTTAGTACTCCCTGTGTTTTACACGCGCGCAGCTTAATTATTTCTCGGCCGCCTGCTCCGTGGATGTCTCACAGCTCGCTGTGTTAAGCCTCCTCTCCTCAGTCCTCCGGCTCCGCTTCCTCCTCGGTCTCCTCATCAGTATCTGCTTTGTTGTCCTCTTCGGCCGGCAGGGCGAAGCGGCACAGTGGGCAGAACCGGCTGACCCTGAGCCACTTGAAGATACACTTCTCATGGAAAGCGTGGGAGCTGGGGCACGTCATCATCCTGAGCTCCTCGCCCTCCTCGAAGCTCTCGAGACACACGACACAGTCCTTCTCCCTAGCCTCGCCCGCCGTCGCCGCCGGCAGCCTCGCGATCCCCGCTTCCGAGGCAGGGACGGAGCCGAAACGGCCGCTGCCGTACGGGTCGTTGTCGTTGTCGTCGTACTCTACTCTGGTAACAGCCCCGTGCTCGTCGAAGTACTCCGAGACACCGTTCTGGAAACGCATCACGAGGGGATGTTCCACCCTTTGCAGGATGTCCATGCTCAAGAGGGGATATGCTGTGATGTCGTAGCGGCCGACGTACTCCATATTGCAGGGGCGGAGACGGTGGTGGACACGATCGAATCGGCCGGCGGGGCACACTCGTAAGGCGAAGTTTATGATTCGATCGGTATGCTTGGTGTAAAACGGGCGAGGTCTTCCTGAATTTGTAGGACTAGTCGTCGAGCTATAGGTTTCCGAGTTCTTCTCGGTTGTGGAGTTAGTTTATGGGTCGGGCACCCAGTTCACCTAGGAACCGGAAACAAGTGCAAATACTTATCGCGATTATTAATTAGCTCTCTATGCCGATTTTTTTGACGACTTATCCGAAATGTGCTAATAATAGATCGTCTAGTTTTTTAATGCAAAAAATACACCACCCATCCTTGGTACCGACAGCCTAGCTACACCCGCCTTCAGCACCCTCCGACACATTTAAGAGAACACGCTCCCAAGACCCTCTTTCTGTCCGGACGGGCCCTAAGCGCGCCCACTCGCGCCTCTATTGGGCCTTCCCGTCCGGACGTCTCTTTTTCATGTCCGGCAAACCCAGTCCAACCCCGCCTCCCAGGGGCTCCCGAGGGGGCCCCGGACGAGTCGTTCCGTGCCGCGGGTCCGTCCTGCCAGCGACCCAAGACGGCCAAAAACTGGCCCACGCCGTCACGTCTAGTTCCTCTGCCTCACAGGGCCGCCGCTCTCGCCCGCCAGCGTTGCCGCCCAAGTAGGCGAAACTTGACAAAACAAATTGCGAAAATTTGGAAAACGAACTAGATTTCATTGATAGGGGGCCGAATATAGGCGATTTTTTACATATATTTAAAATAAAAGACGAATACATACCTAGTGCCTTGTACATCATGGTGTAGTCGGCACCATCGTCGTCATCGGAGTCGCCCGACGACTCCACCTCGGCGCGGCGCTGCTTCTGCCCTGCCCTGGGTCGCCTATACATGCATTGGCGCTGGGGGCAGTCGTCGTCGTCGTCGCTATCCGAGAGGAGGATGACGTCGCCCGACGCCTGTGGAGGAGCCGGCTCCCTGATGACCAGAGTCTGGCTGCGAGTCCGCCGACGAGGCGACGCTTCCTCTAGCTCCTCCTTCATGACGGCGAGGGGGATGGGAGCGGGAGCAGGCGCGGCCGTGGTGCGACGGTTCTTCCGCCACCGCAGCTGCCGCTCCATGTTGGCGAGAACACGGGTGAGCATGCGCCCGGGCTTGCTCCACCACATGCGGCGGCCGGCGGCGTTGGTGCGGCTCGAATGGGGGCCGTGGGTAAGGGCGTCGGCGAGCTCCGCCTCGAAGCGGTCCTCGAAGAACGCAGTCTAGGCCGCCTCGTTGGCGGGATGCCACTCAGGCTGGTTGCACATCGTCGGTGACATTCGCGCCCAGATCTACTCGATCTCGGCGACGCGCTCGGCCGCGGTGGGCGGCGGAGGCAAAGACTCGCCTCCTGCGTTGTGCCGCCAGTTCCTCGGCGCCCTCATCCCCGGCGGCGAGTGGTAGTTCGCCTCGTAGAGCAGCCGCGCCTCACATAGGTGCAGGTTTCGGCGGCCGAACCCATTGGTGGCCTCGCCGGCAAGGTAGTTGCGGTTAACCATGGCGCGGGGAGGAGGGAAGAGCGGCGAGGGGAGGAAGGAAGAGCGGTGAGGAGAATGGCGCTGAGGATGGCGACGGGTAGGGGTTTTGTAGCCGGGGCGGGCAAGACGAGGCGGCGCAACGCCATTACTCTGCCGCATGGGCGATTGGACTGCTCCGCCGCAACGTGTCGTCTCGTCGGGGCATCAATGCGCGCGGCTCCCGAGGCGAGGAGGCTCTCCCTCGCTGACAGGGCGGGTCCGCAGCCCGAAGGGGTTTGGGTTGGGGTCATCGAGTGGGAACGTGGCAGCCCCGTGGGCGCGGTGCCGTCCGGACGAGCCCCCAAAGGGTCGCCCCGGACGCCGATCCGGACGGCTATTGGGGGCGCGACTGGAGATGCTCTAAGCAAATCTGTCCAACAAGTTCGATCTATGTAGTAAATACGATTCCGCGCAAAAACCTTTTTTTTGACATGTATGTAACATCGCATGAGCAAAATCTATTTCAAAAACATCTGTGTAGCAAAAAAAATTTAAAAACAATTTTTTAGGCATGTAGAATGAGTAGTAAAAAAATCCTCAATAGGTAGAAAACTTGAGAATGTAGCAAAATAAATTAATTATAGCAATTTATACACAGTATGGTGAAGCCTCCCATAGGCGCAGGGTTCGGCGGCCGAACCCGTTGGTGGCAGCGCCGGCAATATAGTTGTGGTTAACCATGGTGCGGGGAGGAAGGAAGAGCGGCGAGGAGAATGGCGCTGAGGATGGCGACGGGTCGGGGTTTTTTAGCCGGGGCGGGCAATACGAGGCGGCGCAACGCCATTACTCCGCCGTGTGGGCGATTGGACTGCTCCGCCGCAGCGTGCCGTCTCGTCGGGGCGTTAATGTGCGCGGCTCCCGAGGCGACAAGCCTCTCCCTCGCTGACAGGGCGGGTCCGCAACCGGAAGGGGTTTGGGTTGGGGTCATCGAGTGGAAACGTGGCAGCCCCGTGGGCGTGGTGCCGTCCGGACGAGCCCCCAAAGGTGGCTTCGGGCGTCGATCCGGACGCCTATTGGGGGGGGGGGGGGGGGGGGCGACTGGAGATGCTCTAAGTGAATCGGTCCAGCAAGTTTGATCTACGTAGTAAATACGATTCCGCGCAAAAACCTTTTTTTGACCTATATGTAACATCGCATGAGCAAAATCTATTTCAAAAACATCTGTGTAGCAAAAATAAATTTAAAAACAATTTTTTAGGCATGTATAATGAGTAGTAAAAAAAATCCTCAATAGGTAGAAAACTTGAGAATGTAGCAAAATAAATTAATTATAGCAATTTATACACAGTCATGTAGCAAAAACAAACAAGATATGCAAAAAATATCTCAAATCTGGTGTAGCACACTATAATAGGTATGTCAGAGTGTGATGAATTTTCAACACACTCATATATCAATGCTCATATTTTTATGTAACATGCTGAAACATCGTATACAACAATTGCATATCTAAATTCTCACTGACATCAACCATCACGAGCCCGTCGTCCCCAAGCTCGCATATGCCGACCTTCGACAACAACCATGACTGATTCTACCTCCCAGCCACGAATCCACCAAGCCAGAGGTCAATCAGAGTTGGACTGGGTAAAAATCACTACCAACACACCCACCATCTTCTACGGATTCCTGACCTAACTTCGGTAACAAGGTTGTACTATTTTGGCCATAGTTTTGCTCTCCAGATGAATTTTGAGGTGAGGCCACTTTTGCTGGAAAGTGCACGAGATAGATTTCTAATAAAAAAATTCAACCCTATTTTCAGTCCATATGCAAAATTTACCTAGATGAGCGTGAACCCGTGAAAACACTAAGATAGGTGTGATCTGATCTCGCCCATGGTAAAGCCTATATCGTATCCAAAGGTACTTCTGCTCCAATTCAACAGTAGCCAGAAGCCCATCTATTTTTTGATATGTACGAATGTTTCTTCTACTAGACCATGTGTATTCACGTCCAGAGATTTTGAGTTACTTCAAGTCCAAACTCTAAATAATTGCGTTGAACATGATTGACCACCTCAGATTGTAATTATGATTATTCTTTTCCTCAGGTTTACGTATCTATCTATCTATACTTATTATAAAGCAAAACCCCACTAACATGCATTAATTATTTTTCTATCTCAACATGCAAGCTATCCTCATCATCCATTCTCTTAGCCAATCAATTGTCAATGTCATCTCCACTAATATTTAATAATTATTACATGCAAGCTACGTATCCTACATTTTTTTTCAACCATCCATTTTTCAATTTAACGATTTACGCAGGATACATATCATACATTCCTTAAATCGTCCTTTTTTTTCAATCTAATGGTTTCATATTTATTTAGACTATACATGATTAACCGAAATTTTCATATTTATTTAGACTATACAATGTATCATGCTGTTTTTTTTCGAAAAGGAGGTTGAGAAATGAAAAAACACACATGCTATTTACTATAAAGGATCTCCGCCGCAACGCGCAGGGTACCCTTCTAGTTATGCTAAAATGCCCACCCAGCTTCATTAGTAATGGTTCAGTTTCACAAACACAAACTAACTCTGACGAGAATTGAGGTTTGTAATCGTGTTGAGCAGCTCCAAACACCAACACCCACCCAAAACCATCATTCTTAGACTTAATATATATAATTTAACACCAAAATCTCCAACATCCACATTTTTAACTTGTAAGGTGGATGTGTTTATTCCAATAAGCATACCCTTAGACCTCCCCCTAGGCGGCATACAAAACCAAAAAAAAGTCCTGACCCGATGCAATATGATGTAAAAACAGTGTTGGCGAAGTTAGATCTTCCCGTCTCCGATAAGTCTAGAAAATATACCTTTCTTTCTCGAATAGTTTCTTGCATGAACAAGTGTCCTCTTGAGTCACAAACACCCTCACTATTTTGTAATAAGCCACATAACTTTAGCATCTTAATTTTTTTAAGGAAGCTAATTCTATCATTTCTTCATTTATTTGAAACTGTGTAATCTCTCTTCTTGTCATTTTGACCCTCTCTTTGGTATCATATACAATGGATTGAAGTTCTAAGCCCTTATCAAAATCATCTTCATTTAGGTCCTGCGATAAACTAGCAACTTTATTAAGGATTGAACTATTAGGATTTTAACCATACTTATCATATAAATTATTTTGCAACATTGAAACAACCTGATGTAAATACGAGCTCTTAATCAATTTAGCTGACTCACTTATCTGTTTATTAGAAGAGCCAAGAGACACCCCCAACTTAGAAGCTGTATGAGCAATTTATTTACTGGAAAAAGACATAATTGGAAAAACTTTCATTTAAAATTTTACATGATCCGATGTCCCGCATAGCAGCCAATGCCATGGCACGCCCCATCTGGGTGTCATCGGCATTGTGTTGTGCGCGGATGTGGCCACTGGAACACAAACCCAAAGCTCCAGCGTCCAGGATGCCTCCTAAGTGGATGATGTCCAGGTTGGATACCTCCTTCTCCAATCTACCCATATGGTTAATCGGAAAGGAAGTCATCGGGCTAGACAGCACCGACCTCCCGTCATGTGCGCCACAACCCCCACTCGGGTAAGGGGCCTCAAAATTAATTTTCGCCTTGTGCCCCGGAAATCTCAGGACCGGCCCTGAGTGCTCCTGAGTGTTTCCATGTTCTCATCAGCAAACATGACCCATCACTTACTATTGCAAGCTACGAGCTACTGTCATAGTAAATACAATGGAAAATATGTGGCTACAAACACTTCATTTTGTTTCATCAAATATGATTTGCTTCTGAGTAGAATTTTGGTCACTGGATATCTCTACATTTTTTTGTTCGGTGGTAGACAAGTGAAATAATCACCGATCTGTGGTTCATGAACAATTTGACATGCCTGGATAATGTGTATAGCTCATGGGAAAACTAGGTCACAACACATAACTTTTGGTGACCCCGGACACTTGCAAGGATATAAGAATAAAACTCCTAATACTTGGGCTCTCACATTAGGCTGCAGCTAAGGTTCCCAACAGACCATACCTATATAAGAAAGCAAGTACTATTATAGATAAATATATTGACACAAATTATGAATACTAAAAACTTCCCAAACCATGGCTTATAAGCTACATATAAGAGATGGAGAAAGATACACTTTTCTCAACATATCATGTAAAGTCAAGTGTCAACACACAAATATCTATTGGACACCAAACATAGAAGACAGACAAGCAAATAGTTGTTGGACATCTTACATAACTGCTCAGACACACAAATAGGTAGATACGGAGTATAGATCATGGATCCACAAATGCTTGGGCACCGTCAAACATATCCCCATCAGAGAATATAATCTTTGCTCCGTAGCAAAACTGACCAAGCAATGATAATCTCCACCTTAGAGTTTCCAAGGACACATTCAGCTCGACTTGTGTTGCTAAGCTTGGGCCTCAACTTTACATGAGATTGCGCCGCAATATCACCAGACTCTGAGTAGGCTTGTACGACAACTTTCAGGCTTTCTTTAAACTGGTCTGAGTAGTCATTATGTGTTTCTAATGGTACGGAAACAACACGCCTTGCTAGATCAACAAGACCCGTCTTATCCATTGGCATTTTTCCGTTGGCGCAATCACGAGAATCCTGCAACACAACCTGGCTGGACAGGGGATCGATAACCTTCTCAACGGTCCCTTGGCTATCCGTGACCACAACTTGGTGAGCAAGTGAGCAGCAATACACTCTGCCGCCGGCCGTATTTGAAAGTGCTTGGACCGCCTTCAACAACACAGACGCTCAAGAAAGTGGCCTGGACTGAATGACCTAGTTGCTCGAAGCTTAACTCCGCTTTGCAAAGGCAGTTGCTAAAGGTAATAGTACGGAAACCAGTGTAAGCGCAGGAGTAGTGGCATGTTTTCTTCATCAACGGTATGTCCCGATACTCCGTTTTGCACTTAAGTTTTAGTTCGACCTCAAATTCAACTGGATCCACGGCCGAGATCGCCCGAAACGGGCCAAACAAACCCAAAAAGGGATCCTGCAGGCAAGCAACACCATGCCACCATCATCAGCACTATTGCAAGAGGAATAAGAAGAGGAGGAGGAAACCACAAGGAGTACATACATCCCGGTTGACCCGTTGGGCGTGACTTCTGGTCCGCTCGAAGAGGATGTTGCGGTGGTCTGGCGCCGCGACGACGCCGTACACGTAGAGCGGCCAGCTAAGCTCGCAGCTCGCGATCTTGAAGGAGAAGACCTGCAGAGTGGCCTGGGTGGTAACGATGTTGAATGGGATCTGCCTGGGCGTGTAGTGCGACTACATCATGGAGCTCAGTGTTGCTGCATGCATGCATCGTAACATGAATTAGTAAGTACAAGTAATTTGTATGCACTGAAAATAGCAAATCAGAGACGGGCACTCTACTGCTAATAATTATGTAATAATTTGATTACTTACTCCTCTGGTCGAAGGAACCCCCGCACCATGATTGGACGGAACGGCGGTATCGGTCGTAGCTCGCCTCGTCCAAGTCCAACTCCTCCTTGTCCGACACCGTGAGCTCCGTGTCGTCGTCTTTCGAGTACCGGTACTTGGCGTGCTTGCACAGCAGCTTCATGGCCTCCTCTGGCCGGAGCAGCAGTCTTTGTCTTGGAGGCGGTGCTAGCTGCTGTGTATCGGCTCCTCCGGCTCTTTGCTTTGCGGTCGTCCGCCGCGGGTTGGTATCCGGAGCACGATCTCAATGCCAGAGGCCGGCCGGTACTTTACTAGACTTGAAGCGCGTGGTGTCCGTACTCGTATCTGGTTCAAACTGGCAGTGCATCCAACTCGTAATTATCCGATTCCTACTTTAGTTCCGTGTTCACTCCTGCCAAAACAAAAAGTTGCCAACCAAAGCTTTGCTAAAAAAAAGGAGCATGTGAGAGTGGACAGAGGAAGGCCGACACGTGGGCATCGCAGGGAGATTATAGCATAAAACTACCACATTAGTGGCCAAATTTACCATTTTCTATCGGACAAAAATCTACAAGTTCAGAAAAATATTTTGGCAAAATCGTTCTAACTGCGAGCTGATAGTGAATTGATAGCCCAATTAGCAAAACTGACATTGTGTCCCACATGTCAGTCCAGTTAAGAAAATAAAAGTTTAAAGAAAAAACAAAGTTGAACATTGACCAGTCCGTCTCCTTCCTACCACAGAGACCATGCCCCGACCACGGCAAGCTTGGTCCTCCGCCGGTTACAGGTGTTACAATTTGTAGGCACTTAGTCGATCTACCGAGGACAAACAATCACAGCAAAACACGACACCAAGATTTGGTAACGCAGTTCGGCGCTCAACGCCTACATCTGCGGGGCATGACTACGGGCGCTCCTCCCCATGTACTAGTCATAGTACCGTCGACGACAAGCCCGCCTAGGCAATACAGACGCACCAGATCTCAACGCCACGCCGGTCCGTCCGCCCCTGCCACGGGCGCCGGACCGTCCCCTCGTGATTTTGTGTCTAGCCTACCAGTTTTCGTCTGGTCTATTTGGACTACTCCCGGTGGTTTTATATATTAGGCAGGCCAGGTTACACGTGTCTGACTCAAACACCCAACCTTCCGTTTAATTACAAGTCGTAGTGTAGCCCTACTCGTACACATATTCGACATATATTCCAACAAACTCCACCTTGGCGAATATACTCTTCGCCATCTTGAAGTTGTCATGCCGGATGTCTGTATACCTGCACTTGAACCATTAATCATGAGCTCCGCTGCTACTCGTTTGACTCCATATGACTCCACCTGCAACCCCCTTCCTTGTTTCACCATAATCAATGCTCCCACGAAAATTAAGTTCTTCCGCGCTCTTGTCTTGTGCTCCCAAATCTCCAGAGTATCCGTCCACCACCATCACACAACAATCATAAAGTCACCACATCGCCAACACCGTTGCATCGTCACTTTGGTAGCCTCGTCCTTGATCTATGTGAAAGTGAACAACTCACATATTAGGTGTCACAAATAAGAGTTACCTGAACTCATCATTCTCGCTATTGTCGACTGTCGGATATATACCGAATAGGGGTATATTAGATGATAGTCATAAGTGCCGGATTACCAGGGTGGCTCAAGTGGTAGTGGGCTATGGTCCATTGGGAGGCCCAGTAACCTGACGCACAGAAGCCGAATTCTAGAAGGACCCGGATCACGGCCCACGTGATCTGGCTTGGAGGAGAAGACGGATTCCTTACTTTCCAAGTTATAGTTACCGTAGTTTTCTAGGTTTCCTATTCTGTAAGCCCTAATCCGGCTATTATATAAAGCCGGACGGGAGATGAGATAAACAGAGAAGAAGCGATAGGCTAACTCGCCGGGAAGTTGATCCTCAGTGAATAGCTAGATCTAAACCTCACATTGTAATTCTATACACAGGCTTTAGCCCTGATTAGTGAGATTGCAGGAGTAGGAACGTCGTACTGTCGCGACGTACCGAACCTGGGTAAATCCTGTATTAACTGTCCACCACGCGATCCTGTTACCCCACGTCTCTACCGTAGTCTCATGGCACCCCCGTCTATGAAAACTACTACGATGTCTCGACAGTTGGTGCCCACCGTGGGGCAAACGATGTCAGGCGTGAAGTTCCGATCTGGGATACTCAGCGGAATTGAAAGATCAATCACTGTCGGAAGCTTGGAGTTCGACGACGACGTCGGGCGCTTCTTCGACAAAGGATCATACATACCAGCGCAAAATCACCTGGTAAGTGCCTGCGTGTTACCGATCGGATCTGCTAACATCTTTATCGGACTAACTGCAGAAACAATGGGGTTTTGCGGTGGAAGCAAGTATTTCCCACCCGCCCTATACCCAGTCGAAGATGACTATGATACCGGATTCTGCTCAGATCGCCGACAAAAAAGTGATACACACTTTATCGGCATGGTGCAATCCGAAGTCGCCGAAAACACGGATGGTGGAAATCCCGTGCAGGAGGCAGACAATAACACACCCACCACGGATGTGGAAGATCCGACACCCGCCAATCCAGCGATGAACTCGGAAGCTGACTCTGCGCTAGCCGCCATAGATGCGAGATTAGAGTCAGAAACCGGATCAGATGATTTTGATTCCGAAGACGAAGACGTGGACGCCTTCGAAAGAAAAGTTACATCTTTTCAAGAGGGATTCCATGAAGTGCTAATGGCAAAGCCGGCTGAGACCGAGGATGCCGGAAGCCAGGAAAGCCCTAAAACCCCTCCGCCAGAGGAAGAGAGAGAAGACGGAGAAACTTCTCCAGTATTTCCCAATGTCAAGAAATTGACAGAGGACGAGCCAGTTAAAAAGCCTCCCTCTTCCAAGAAAAAGCATAAGACCGCAAAAAAGCTCCAATACAAGCTCCGGAAGAAAAAATTGGCGGATGCAGCCGAAGAAAACCCGGAAGCAGGAGATGCAAGCGGAATAAAGCCTGCAGAGAAGAAAAAGGAAATCCTTGTTATGCCAATGATAGAACAAGAAGAACAAGATCTGTTACAAACGCCAGTGGGTGCAAACGAGCCCCCTGAGATGCTGGAAGCCAGGAGACGAGCTTTCCAACGGCAACATCAACATCTACTCAGATCTTGGGAACACCTCCAAAAAACCCAGAATGACATCAAGATCATGAAGGAAGAAATCGAGGAGTACGAGAGAAAGAATAGATCTGCCATAAAACCTACAAGGTTACCCGGAATCGTAAGACCGGAAGTACTGTCGCCAAAGGAAATGTATCACAACCCATCTCGCCAAAGGAAACCCAGCTGAGAAAGCCGGAAGATATGATGCACCTCACAGACGTGAGAGATCTCGGACACCTCCTAAGAATAAGGAAAGGTATAGGAGTCGAACTCCGCCTAATCCCAAAGGACGTGATCTAGGAAGAAACAGAAACGATCCCGGCAAAGCGCGCCCGCGCAATAATGGAAAAGAAAGGAGTAGATCCCCTTCTGTCCATTCAGCCGGAAGATATTCCGCACACATTGATAGAGCGGAAAAGGATGATCTATACTTTGGTCCTAAGTTTTTCACTGACAGGATCCGAAGAATAACCATGCATTATGGCTTCGCCAAAGTCGGTCCAACGTACCAGAAATACACCGGCAGCACAAACCCGGATACCTGGCTCTCAGACTACTATACAGCAGTCCAGATCAACAGTGGGACAGACCTGGAAGCTTTCAAGTTTCTTCCCCTAATGTTACTGGACGGAGCCAGAGATTGGATCAATGGATTACCATCAAGAACTGTCGACAGCTGGGATGATATGGCTAGAGTATTCACTCAGCACTTCCGGGGAACGTACAAACGCCCGAACAACATCAACCAGCTAAACCGTTGCACCCAATTTGAGGATGAACCATACGTGGATTTCATCTCCAGATGGACGGCAATGAAGAATAGTTGCTCTGGAGTAACTGACGTACAAGCAATGCATGCTTTCGTCAATGGCCTAAAACCCGGACTGGTACCATTCATGGTTGGTTCCAAACAGCACAAGGATCTCGGATCTATGCTTACAACCGCCAATGAACACGCTGCAGCCGAAGATGACATCAGAGCAAGAGGAGGCAATATCGAATCACTGATAGTTGCCAAGAAAAATCCTCGTTCTGACAAAAAAGGAACTTCAGAAACAACGACAAAACCCAAAGAGGTCAACATAGCCTTTGGAAGTGAAAAAGGGAATAAGTGGAAATGACGCAGTCCAGATCCAATCAATTACACTCCAGAAGAGTGGGAAAGGATTAAGTCGGAACCATGTGTCCACCATTCACAATTTGGGAAACCCACCCATACAAACGCGCAATGCCGGCTGAATAAGAACATGAAAGGCAGTGCAGGATCCGGAAATAAAGAGAAAAGTTCCAAAAGGAAATTCCCCAAACAAAAGCCAGAAGCTGACAAAGAAGACAGTGAATCGGACACTGATGAAAAAATCCAGGAGCAACAGCGAAAGGGCAAACCCAAATTTCCGAGAGTTGATGGAGAAGCAATGCTAACATTCATGGCAACTCCGTCAGCAAAAGTGGCCAAAAGAACGCTTCGAGAAATAAACGCGGTTGTTCCGGCAACCCCGAAATTCTTGAAGTATTCAAACACACCAATTACCTGGGATCAGTCTGATCATCCCGGGAATATCCCTGAACCCGGCACACAAGCTCTTGTCGTAAGCCCTATTGTCCAGAACACTAGGCTAAGAAGAGTGCTGATGGATGGAGGATCCAGCATTAACATAATGTACCTGGATACGCTGAAGCATCTGAAGATTTCTGAGTCCCAGCTCAATTACAGCAACATACGCTTCCATGGCATTGTTCCTGGTAGACAAGCACGATCCCTAGGAGAAATTTCCCTAGAGGTCACCTTCGGAGATAAAGATCACTTCCGGCAGGACAAAGTATCCTTCGAAGTAGTGTCGTTCGAAAGCGTATACCACGCAATACTCGGACGTCCAGCTTTTGCCAAATTCATGGCAAGATATTGTTATATCTATAACAAGCTGAAGATGCCAGGACCCAAAGGAGGAGTAATCACCATAGCTGGTGACTTCAAGCTGGCAAACGAGCTGGAGAAAGAAAACGCCCTTTGCGCTCAGAGAGTCATAGCAAGGGAAGAACTGAAGGAATTGGCCAAGGAGGTATCGCCGACAGAAATGCCGGCAGGAAAAGAAACCCGGAAGCCAGCAGACAGCTTCAAGGCGTCCGAGAATACTAGACAGGTAATCCTAGATCCCAAAGATCCGACAAAATTCGTCGTCGTAGGGACCGGGATGACCGACAAATAGGAAGGCGAGCTCATCAAGTTCCTCCGTGAGAACTGGGATATTTTCGCCTGGTGTCCAGCTGACATGCCAGGCGTACCCAGGGAACTTGCTGAGCACCAACTCAAGGTGATTCCAGGCTCAAAACCCGTCAAACAAGGTCTCCGACGATTTAACGGAAGAAGACGAAAGGCTATTGGCAAGGAAATTATCCGACTTTTAGCAGCAGATTTCATCCAGGAAGTAATCCACACGGAATGGTCTGCAAATCCGGTATTAGTACCGAAGAAAGACACTACTGCTCTTAGAATGTGTATAGATTACACAGGCTTGAACAAATTGTGTCCAAAAGATCAAATAATAGATGCCACTGCAGGCTCTGAGCTTTTATGCTTTTTGGATGCATACTCCGGGTACCACCAAATACGCATGAAAAAGGAAGACCAAATTAAAACTTCTTTCATAACCCCATACGGGACGTACTATTACGTAACCATGCCATTTGGCCTGAAGAACGCAGGTGCAACCTACCAGCGTTGCATGCAACGTTGTTTGCATAGTCAGATTGGCAAAAACGTCCATGTTTACGTGGACGATATTGCTGTCGTAACCAAGGAAAAAGATACACTCCTTGAGGATTTGCGAGAAACTTTCGAAAACTTGCGCACTTACAAGATGAAGTTAAATCCATCAAAGTGCGTATTCGGGGTTCCCTCAGGAAAACTTCTGGGTTTCATCGTTTCTCACAGAGGAATAGAAGTTAACCCAGAAAAGATCAAAGCCATCTTGAACATCTCGAAACCTACGTGCGTGAAAGATGTCCAAAGATTGACGGGTTCCGCCGCTGCCGTCAGCAGATTTATTAGTCGGCTACGGGATAAAGCCTTACCACTATACAAGTTGCTGAAAAAATCCGACACAATCAAGTGGACAGCGAAGGCCTTGGAGTATCCAGCAGTTACGTCCCTTCTATACTTAGTTCAATTTCTATGTAAACATCTTTTGAGATCATGAAATAAAGTTGTCGGAATTCTGATATCCATGTTTTTACAAGTTCATTATAGTAAAAAGCATGATTCCACCTTATCTATTTCCAAATGATCTTACAAAATACTCAATGTTAACCCGAATTGTGCCTGCGTGCTCGGCGTTTAAAAACTGAATGATTTTCAGCCTGCTAACGGCTAAAGGAAACTCGTATTGTGCCTGCGTGCCCAAGTTTCATTCAAAAAACAATTCCTTACTTTTCTCTAAGCATTATCTGATTGCTTATGTGTTGGGTCACTGGAGCTAGTTAGTAAGAATGCCTTTAGTATGATCCATGATTCCGAGTTTAAACTGATTGGTTATACCGAGTTACTCGGCATGACGCTTCATAATGCTATTGAGCCATTTCAAACACTAAGGACAGTTAAAACATATACGCCAGAGAAATTGGAAGATAAAGGAATACTAAAATCCGAAAACCTTGCAAAGAATTTCATAATTAAGACTGCAAAAGGCGGAGTTCTAATTCATGCAAAAGGAATAGAAGCATTACAATTTGAATTACATTGTAAAAGTACAGTAATGCTCCTATTATCTACTTTCACCATCCAGGTTCAAGGCAGCCCTTCAAGCATCCGACTCTTCTTCGCTGCTATCATCCTCGGGGGCTGCAGGGACCTCCTCTTCCGGATAGGTGATGGATATATTCACCATGGAGGCGATCTTGGTGGCATGGCCTTTGATTTCATCAAAGATTGTATTCCGCTGAGCTTCCGTGTATCCTTGAGGGATACCGGACGCCACACGCCAAGACTTTTCACCAGGGTAGTGCATACGCATAAGGCCAAGCGCCATGCGTGCACCGCCCCGTGCAGCAGAGCGTAGGAGGGATTCCCTGGACTCCCCCACCTCCATGATGGTACCCGGAAGTTTTTCAACTTCCGAGAACTCCCCAGTCCTTGAGGGAAGGAACTTGTTGATCAGCTGCATGCAAGCAGCCCTGATCGAAGTCCAGGTCTTCCCAAAAGATCGAATTCTATCAATCCGAGAAAGATCTGGGCTATCTCCTGTTTTTCAGCAAAAACAACCAAGAAGGTTAAGTATAAAAGCAGAGAAACATAGCAAGGCTGGGAAAAATGGTAAATACAGAAAAAACTTACCGACAAGTTTGTCAATTTCGGAACCTTCCTCCAGGCGCAGGTTCAGAGCAGCTTCCAAGTCCTGAATGGTGGACTTGTCCTTCTCCGCCTGTGCGGAAGCCTTGGATTGAGAAATTCCAAGGGCCAGATTGCTGGCTTCCAGATCTTTTTTTAGCCTTCATAAGATCCTTGTGAAGGTCCAAATTCTCCTTTCGGAGAAACTCGGCATTGTCGGTGTCTTCAGCTACTTGCTTGGCCTCAGCCAAAGCAGCTGGAAAGCAAGGAAAATTCCGAGTTTAGAAAGCTTCGGGAATAAGTACTTAGACAAAAAGTTGAATCGCAAACATCAGAGGAAAAACGCTTACCTGTTGTTTCCGACAACGCAAGCTGAGACGATGCCAGCTCCATCTCTCTCTAATCAAGAATAGAAAGAAGATTTCTCACTTCTTTATTCTTGATGGAGAGTTTGTTGAAAACTTCCATGTTAATGGCTTCAGCGGTTTGCTGGAACATGGCAAGGAAAAGATTGTACATAAAGCATCAAGACAAAAAGCATACATTTTGTTTAATGCTTGGGGGCTAGAGTTACATACCTGGCTCATTCGTTGCAAACCCGCCAAGTTTTCATTAAACTCTTTTGCGTATTTCGCAAAAAGAGTTCCGGCTGCACTTAGGCCGTCATTGATGATCTTGAAATCCTTGTCGAAAGTGGGAATCTCCTCGTCGAATGTCCGAGAAGAATTTCCCACTTCTGGAGCCGCCCTTTCCCTCGTGTCCGTGTCCGGCACAATGGGCCGACTGGGCTCTGATGACTTGGTGGTGGGAACTGTGGCATGCTCTTCCACCATCGTGGACGGTGTGTCCGACGCGATGATGGGAGAAGGTTGAGCGCCTCTGCCGGACAAAACCTTGTGCCTTTTTAGCTTCTTTGGCTTCAAGGTGGAGGGAGGCAGGCTAAGGGCAAGAAACGAAAACCCGGAAAAAGTTAAAACTCCGAAGACGAAAAAAAACTTCGACAAAAGAAAATAACCCGGACGTTTTAAACCTGGAGGTGGCGATGGGAATTCCGTCAAGATCGATGATTTCCTCAGAGGAGGAAACCTTCTTGCGCTTGCGCCCACCTACAAAGGAGGCGTGCAACGCCTCCAGATCAGCTTCGGAGGCAAGCTCCGAGTCAGGAAGTTCAGCAAGCTTCCGAAAAGAAAAAGCAGCGTTAGAAGTGAAAAATCCAAGAAAATTTGGTAAAAGACCACCCAAATGACTGAAAAAATACCTTGGGAGCCGGATTGTAAGCTATATACATCGGCCGAATCGCTTCGTATTGATCGCGCGATGCGACCAATTGGTTCACGTGCCGCTTTAGATCCCTTACGACCCAGTCTTTGCTGGTTGTCCGCATTTTGTCGTTGGCGCCCGTGTGCTCGCAAAGTAGACGGCCGCCGTGATTGGCTAAGGGCTGGATCCGCCTTTCCAACCAGCAAAGAACAGTGTCCATGACAGTTAGGGGCGGATCCAAGGAGGTGAGCTTGGCGATGCGCCGCTTGATCCTTAGTAGATCAGGCGGCAGGACTTGGACGGCTTCTGTTGCCCAATTGTCTTGGGGAACAGCAGCGGTGTTGGCAAAAGGTGGAACCCCGATGGCCTTTGTCGGAAAAGGAATATCGGGATGATAGAAGAAGGAACCCGTCCATAATTTGACGGATTTCGAGGTTCTAATCTTGGGGAACCATTCCTCTCTAAACCTCCTAAGGGTGAAGGAGATGGTCCCGCAAGTCGGGAGTGCGACCTCCGAAGAGTTCCGCTTAACCCCGAAACAATACAAAAAGAAATCTAGCCTAGGTTCTATGCCTAGGAAACCCTCGAAGAGAGCCTGAAACCCGGCCATATAGAGAATGGAATTGGGAGGCAGGTTATGAGGTTGAATGTTGTAGTGGAAGAGAACTTGGAGGAAGAAGGCGGAAGGGGACAGGCCCATACCTCTTAGGAGATGGGAGGAGTGAAGAACCCGTTCGCCGACGTTTGGCTGGGGTTCGTTCTCGTCCTCAGGGAGCCGCCATTTCCCTTTGAGCACCAACCCCTCCTTTTCCATGTTTGGAAGGAGGGATGGGGGAATGCTGCAGGAAACCCAGTTGCCGGCAGTTTCCGGTTCTTCGTCCGCTCCGGCGGCAGCTGACGCGGCGGCCTCTGCAGCGGCGAACTCGTCGCCGAGAAGCGTGATCTTTTCCTCCGCCGTCTCAGGAGCAAACAGCGGAGAGGGCGCGGCTCTGGAGCTTGCAAGATCCGCGGCGGCGGAAGGATTTCCTCCGTCCATCGCGGAATCCACGGCCTTTTCCGGCTCGCCGCCGGCGTGCTTTGGAAAATCCAACAGTGGATCTATGTCGTTGATGATATCTTCGATTTCGCGTGCGACGGAGCGGGCAGGAGAGGACGGTGAAGATGCCATTAGGTGGCGGCGCAGCTCATCTCCGGTGGTGCTCTGGGTGCGGAGTGCGCTCGGAAGTGGTTCTTCGCTCAGGAGCTTGGGCGCGGTAATGGCGTTCGAGTGGGTGCGGAAGGTTTTTCGGGAGGACGACGAAGGCTATTTATAGCCGGAAATCCGTCAAGATACGTGCCAACGGCTATTTTGACCGTTGGATGATCAACGCGTGTCACTCGCCGGAAAATCCGGGAAATGAAACGACAGGGTAATGATGGCTATCTCCTCGTTTCCCGTGAGAATCTGTCAGAGATACGTTACTGGGTTTCCCGCGTGAAACCCAAACGTCCCTTACGTCAGCATGATTAAAGCGCTGACGTAGGAAGTTTCTTCTCCGTGAAGGATTGCGAGAGAAAAGCCGGATTGTCAGGATTCCGAGTTTTATGTTACCATCTCTTTTTAAAAGAAGAATAAGAAGAATCAAGACTGCTGATCGATATTTCTCGGACAAAGTACATTTGGCGGAAGACGGCGAATCAGAGTTTTAATCCTTCTTGGGGGCTACTGTCGGATATATACCGAATAGGGGTATATTAGATGGTAGTCATAAGTGCCGGATTACCAGGGTGGCCCAAGTGGTAGTGGGCTATGGTTCATTGGGCGGCCCAGTAACCTGACGCACAGAAGCCGGATTCTAGAAGGACCCGGATCACGGCCCACGTGATCTGGCTTGGAGGAGAAGACGGATTCCTTACTTTCCAAGTTATAGTTACCATAGTCTTCTAGGTTTCCTATTCTGTAAGCCCTAATCCGGCTATTATATAAAGCCGGACGGGAGATGAGATAAACAGAGATGAAGCGATAGGCTAACTCGTCGGGAAGTTGATCCTCAGCGAATAGCTAGATCTAAACCTCATATTGTAATTCTATACACAGGCTTTAGCTCTGATTAGTGAGATTGCAGGAGTAGGAACGTCGTACTGTCGCGACGTACCGAACCTGGGTAAATCCTGTGTTAACTGTCCACCACGCGATCCCGTTACCCCACGTCTCTACCGTAGTCTCATGGCACCCCCGTCTATGAAAACTACTACGATGTCTCGACATCGACTGCGCCTCTAAAACCTTGAAGAAATTTCGCCGTTGCCTTAAGTCATCTCCAGTCAAATTCACAACTGTCTCATCACCGTTTTCGCAGATCCCCCATGGTCAACACTAATCTATCTCCATGGTCTTGATAGATAGTTACCATCATGACCCCGTTACTCGCCAACACTGCTTCAGCACCCCTTGCACTCATGCCTGACCACATGCCTGACAACCAGTGCCCTGGTCTGTCGTTGTGTCCCGTGCTTACCGCACGCCTCGCCGCTATTACCGCGTCGAGCATCCGCAATCTTGGCTAAGATCTTCCGGGTCGCTAACCCACACCATCTCAGGCCCCACTGCAGATAACCATCAGACATACCCGACCGATGTCGAGTTCCACGCATCTCTCGAACCCTGACGTCCAGTCCGAGCAACGTGCTTCTCGCCTTCCCGCTGACTAGGCTTCGACTCTCCGTGCACTTACGCTGTAGCCCCTCCATCTGCTGACTGGAATCGTTAGAATCCAGCTCCACCTTCAACATGCCTCCATGGTAGATGATCAGTCCACCCCACGTCCCGTCGATCTTAAGATCTCACGTGTGCACCATCTTGAATCAACCCCGCGCCATCGCATGTCGAAGCCCGCATAGGCATGCGCCGCGTGTTGCCACGCTACAGAATTCGGACACCATCAGCCGTCACGCTCCTACGTCGTCATCGCCGATCTTCACCGTCTTCTGCCCCCACCGACTTCATGTCGATCCGCCAGACTGTCCAGTCCGACCCAGCCGAACTTATTCGACTGCAAACATGCTCCACCTCGCGCCCAGTCTACCCACCGTACACTGTTCGGCGCCATGTAGAAACATGATCCTCACATGCCGCCAGACTCCCGTGAACCTTATGCGGACATCGATCATCAATCTAAAAATCATCCAACAGAATGTTGTGTGCAGTTAGCAACATCTTCAAAAGAAAATCCAGTTATCCTGGTAGCTTTCCCGGGTGCACTTAGCGTGTACACACAACTCCCCAAAACTCTTTTTTCCTTTCATGTTTCACCCCATGCATGCACCGATTCACAATGATCTAAATTGACTCTTTTTTCTTTTCTAAACAAATCTCATGTTGCTGGAGACACTACACGGATCACCTTGTGCCTCATGTGTAACGTGCATGCCTGGACTCACGGCTGCTGCATAGCCTCTGCTCCCGTGCGAACTACAGCACGCCTGAGCGAGTGCTCCTTGGACCGCATAGCGCACACACCTAGTAACAGCATGCGCTGTTGGGTCCACGCCTGCTCCCAGTCGATCGACCTGCTCCGCGTGAATGCCTTGAACGCACGTACCACGCGTCACCCTGGACAAATCGACGAGGAATCCCGGTGCACCACGCCTATGTCTCTGCAGCGCTATCATGCAGCATCCAGCCGCTGCCGCTTCTTTGCACGCTAGCAGAGAATTCCCATCGAATCTCGCCGAGAGAAATCACACACCACCTGCCACTAGATCGATCCGATGATCCTTCCGTGTCCCGATTGCTTCTAAATCTTGCCGAAAATTCCGATCCCGTTGACCGCGCCTATGATCGTCAATCTGGTATTTGCAGTTTCCATACGACATACCGGCTCCAATCCCTGATCAATATTTCGACTCCTCTTCCTTCCTCTAGATCGACAAACCGCGACCTTCAAACGTTGCTCTGATACCACTTGTTACAATTTGTAGCCACTTAGTCGATCTACCGAGGACAAACAATCACAGCAAAACACGACACCGAGATTTGGTAACGCAGTTCGGCGCTCAACGCCTACATCTGCGGGGCATGACTACAGGCGCTCCTCCCCATGTACTAGTCATAGTACCGTCGACGACAAGTCCGCCTAGGCAATACAGACGCACCAGATCTCAACACCACACCGGTCCGGCCGCCCCTGCCACGGGCGCCGGAACGTCCCCTCGTGATATTGTGTCTAGCCTACCAGCTTTCGTCTGGTCTATTTGCGCTACTCCCGGTGCCTTTATATATTAGGCAGGCCAGGTTACACGTGTCCGACTCAAACACCTAACCTTTCTTTTAATTACAAGTCCTAGTGTAGCCCTACTCGTACACATATTCGACATATATTCCAACAACAGGTGCCACCGGAAGGATGCTGGTCTTCTGTGACGCCAGCCTACTGCTCGTCGTGGAGCCCCCATTGGCGAGCGGCGGTGCAGGCAGGGCGCAACGGCCATCGGCGAGCAGGGGCGCTCGGCGGGGAGCAGCGGCCGTTGGCGAGCAACGGCACGGGCGGGGCGCAACGGCCATTGGCGAGCAGCGGCGCGCGGCGGGGCGCAGCGGCCGTCGGCGAGTAGCGGCGCACGGCGGGGAGCGGCGGCCGTCAGCGAGCAGCGGCAACGGCCCGTGGGCGAGCAGCGGTGTGCCGGCAGGGAGCAGGCCACGATCTGCCGTTTCTTTTTTTTAGATATTTTATTCTTAATTCGTCTGACGGGTGGGACCCGGTTATTAATTTCCCCGTCAATTCACTCTCAATTACATTTTTGAGTGATTGGAGAAAATATTAGTGTAGGATGGTAGATTTCTGTCCGAAAATCATAAAGTGGTAGAAAATGGTGAATTTGGTCACTAAAGTGGTAGTTTTATGCTATTATCTCCATCGCAGGAGGTAGTGGACCGGCGGGTTACAAGATCACGAGGGGGCGTTACACACTCGTCGCAACAAATCCAGTTCAGCCTGGTGGTCTTCCAAATGTCGTGAACGTGATATATAGTAGTTTATGCCGAAATAACAAGAAAAAGAGAAACTTTGAAAAAGGTCATCCAGCGTGTGCTTTCCTTGCGACAAGTACCACCTACTATTTCTCTGTAGTCTCCCAAAGTTGGTTGCATATGTGACAAGTGTCACCACAGGAGAGTTTTGATTGGTTTTTTCGCTTCACAGACTCGGACGTGTAGACGAGTGTCACGCATTTATTTCAGGATTTTTTTTTCAAAACGAAATATCTCTAGAACCGTATTTCGAAATTATGAACCGTTTTCATATTTAAGATCCTCGCGTCAAGATCTTCAAAACTAGATCCAATGTTGATAGGTTTCGAGAAACATTTTTTTACACACAGAATCAACACGGATGTACGTACAGTTACACACAGATGTACGTCCCAGGTGCAGTGACCGAAGTACGTCCCAAGTGCAGTGCTGACGTACACCCACATGCAACACGGGTGTACGCTCGGGCGATTGAACACTCAGGTGCAGGACCGATGTACACCCAGGAGGTTGTACACCCAGGTGGAGAGCCGATGTACACACAGTCGGATGTACACACAGACAGATGTATACCCACGTTGCTACTGAATGTACATGGTGTACAAGCACGCTGCTACTAGATGTACACGGTGTACATGATGTACACCCACGCGCCTCCTACTGGATGTACACCCATGTTGCTACTGATGTATAAACTGCTACTCCCTCCGTTTTTGTATACAACGTCATAAACTCACATTAGAGGTACCAAGGTAAACAAATTAAAATAATAATGCATCTCAAACCCAACTTGTTGAGTCTCGTTTACCGGGTTAATAAATGGGTGCATGCAACTCCTATTTTTCTATTGGCTCTCTTGGAGAGCACAACCACATCACAAAACCCCATGTATGCATGCATGCTCGGTGATTAGGTTGGATAATTAATGTGTTGGTTGCATAAGGAAAACATAATTAATTTTTTGCGCCTTATAGAAGCAAAATTGTATATTTGGTAGTGGCCTTGTATATAAAAACGGGGAGAGTATTGAAAGTATAAAGTATATAGAACATGAAGTACAAAAGTCCGCAAAAAAGTTTCACGAAACATATCAATATGGGATCTAGTTTTCAAGATCTCAACGCGGGGATCTCAAATATGAAAACGGTTCGTGATTTCGAAATACGATTCTTTTCTTAAAAATCGAATTTCAAAATAAATGTGTGCACTCCCTCCGTCTGGTTCGTACGAGCCTGCCACGTGGCGCTCTCGTGTGAGCTCATTCTTCCCTTCCGTTTTCTTCCGAGAGGGAAACCTTTTTCTAGTGGTACCCAGTTTATGCTTATTGGGTTGCTCCTCCCTATCGCCCTCGCGACCCCTTCCCATTGTATCACCCGGGTTTTCCAGCTGGGCCATGGCCATTTTTCTTTGTTTTCTTACATGCTTTATTAGTTCTTTCTAGGATCACCTATACATCGCTCCTAGCGAGCTGTACTAGTACTTGCCCGCACGGATCGTCCCTACAGAAGCGTTTGCTAATGGGATGACTTTGAGGCCCAATACGGGCACCTTTTACCTTTTTTCTTCTCTTTTTTGATAAATATATGAATATTTACTTAATACATGATTTTGTTTGGAATCCAAAACTATTATAAAAAATAATTTTTCAAAATACAATATGAACAATTTTTTTAAATAAAAAAATTTAATTAAACAAAATTTGGAAGTGAACAATTTCAAGATGAACATTTTTAAATTTGAACATTTTGAAAAAGTGTTAACAATTTTCAACAATATTTTTTTTAAATTTTTGAACATTTTCAAAATATGAACAATTTTTAAATTTTTTGAAAAATTTAACAAATTTATAAAACAATTTTTTATTTTTGAACATTTTCAAAATATGAACAATTTTTAAATTTTAACATATAATAAAAAGGAAAAAATTGTAAAACATAGAGAAACATAACCTAAAAAACAGAAACAGAAAAGGAAGAAACTGGAAAAAGAAAAATGAAACAGGATTATATGGGCTGGCCCATGTGGCAAAACGACTTGGGCGAGTCGATGCTATAGCTCGCTTGGAGCGATATATAGTGCTCCCGGTTCTTTTTCACTTTGGCTTCTCATGTGTGTCTTCGAAAGGCCAGTATCAGATTGCACGCAACTAAGCATGCGTAGGATGCAAGAAACGAGTACATTCACCGGGAGACAACGATCTATGTAAATAGATGTGCATCTTACGAATTCGGCGAGGTGAGATTAAAAGGATGGATACGCTGCACGATGCATATTTTGCTGATTGTTTGCTAGCTTGTTGTTGTGTATGCCGCGCTTGCTACTACTAGCTACCTTTGTACGTAAAACCAACAAGGTCTAAGGAATTTTTTTATAGAAAATGATGTCCTAGAAGCAATGAGGTCTAAAGAAAAAAATCAACCTTTCACTATATTAGAAATTAATAAAATAAAAATTATAAAGTACAAACCATTGAATAAATCACATCTAAATCATAAAAAATAGACCAAGTGGAAAAAAAATGATTCTGATTTCGACATGTATAAATACACTTAGTGGAAGAAAACATGACTCCGGTCGGAACAACCTTTCGTTATATCATCAAAAGGAAAGTAACAAATTGTGTTTGCACATGGAAAAACAAAGTGGAACACTCGAAACAAAAACTTAGAATTGTCCCGAACTTTTTGTTGGTTGAGTACAAGAGCAAAAGAAAGTTCTATGGACGTTGGAACAAAAGCTCTAAACAAAGGTAGGTACAAAAGTTAGGAAGATAAAAATCCTGAGAAATACGAACAAATGCTTGGAACTAAAGCTAGGAAGAACAACTCCATGGATTTTTTGAGTAATTGGATTATATGACAACTATATGCACAATAAATCACAAACAATCGATTGAACAAAAGAAAATTAGCCTATATGGAACAAAACAAATACTCGGAGAACACTTATGCCTACTAGGATACTTTAGAAATGAAGGAAAAAGAAAAGAAACGAAAAAGAAGAAGAAAAAATCAAAAAGGAAAAAAAAATCTATGAAAAAGAAAAGAAAGAAAGCGGATTGCTGGATAGAAAACACACGATCCGTGTATATAAATCTGATTGGTGGAAAAAAAGCAAACAATCCATGTACATGATTCAGAATTATAGAGGAAAAAAGTGTGACGTGGTCATAGCTAGCGTGAGGAAGCTCTTTCGGAAGCGATTTCCTAAAGTGCATGTGTACCAAGTAGCAGCTAGCAGGGTAGAAACACGCTAAACGGGCTAAGCCCACAATCGATATTCTTGAGTGAAACAGCGGACTGGAATCGTTCGAGGGATGCCTAGTGTTTTCCGTTTATTGGGGAGCTCCTATTCGGCGCTCTGAGCGATGGATTGCATGCGTACGCATATTGGCCTGGTTTCTATCGTACTTGGGTGGGCCGACCCAGCTAGCAAGAGCCTTTGTTCGTTCGTTTTGAGTTTTTTGGGGTTCGACTTTAGTTGCTGGTTCACAAAAATATCCTTCCAATCTTTTTTTATTCTTGAAAATTCGAGTGATAATCAAAACTATTGTCTGATTATATAATTTTGTCACATCTATAAAAATCGTTCATGAATTTGAAAATTGTTGAAAAACTTGAAAAAATGTTCACGAATAAAAAAAATCCCAAATTTCAAAAAAATATCATAAATCTTAAAATTAGTTCATGAGTTTGAAAAATATATTCATGAATTTAAAGAGTATTCATGGATTGATATTCTTTAGGAATTTAAAGTATCCAAGTATTCATAAAATTTCATGAACTAGGAAAATGTTCATGAAGTTGAAAAAATATGTGTGTGAATTGAAACAAATTTTCATGAATTTGAAAGTTTTAAAAACATAAAAAATTAATGGATTTAGAAAATTAGGAAAAAAATAAGAAAGGAAAAATAACGTAAAAAACAGAAGAAAAAACCCGAAAGAAAACAGTAAAACTGGACACTAGAGACAAAATAGGTGAACAAAATCGGGTACTATGAGGATTTCAGTGTTCCCGCCAGAGTCCGCATAATACCGATCCTGCGTTGCCAACTTTCGGTAATCATTACAACAGTTCACGAATAATCCACAACAACAACATAAGGGATATATATACAAGACGACTCAAACGAGTCAAGGATACAACTTATACAATACAAAGATCCAAATAACATCGGAAGACGAAAATATCGGACTACGGACAAGATACAAATTGGACTAAGAGTCCTGAAGATAATCGATGGCGTCCAATCCCTTCCCAGGCCAAGCCGGAGGGATTCCCAAGCTAACGTCGTCAAACTTCAAACCTGTTGATTGCATTGTGAATATAGCCCCGAATCAACGGGGTCAGTACTGGGGGTACCGGCAGGCGAAAAGCAATACTCAAGATAACAACGCAACCAGTCATCACAAGATACAAATACTTTGGGTACAAAGGAAGAGGTTGTTGTAATGAAGCTGCAGCGGGCAGCACTAAGCAATCTACAGATACACGCTACAACTCTCGTCTATTAGAAAGAGGTAAGAGAACGCGACAAAAATAACTATAACTACTCACCAAAGCAAACCCATCCAGGATTTACCCCCCAACAACCAATGCCAGGAGGTAACCCGAGGAAAAACTCACACATGTTGAAAATAGTAAAATCGTTATCGCACAGGTTAACAGGTATCATTAGGTGTAAGTTATCTGACTCTTGTAAGCCAGCACTTTCTCCAAGATCGTCACATAAGCGCGGACGATACGCCTTCTCGAAAAGATTTAACCCTGCAGGGATGCACTACTGTAGACACACGCACCGAGACTGTCACGAGACTGTCGACACAACACTTCACCTTACCACAAACAAGTGCAGGTAGCCACCTAGCTAGGTTGGAACCGCCTCGAGAGTTCGGCCGGTGCTTCGAAGCGGACCTAGCCGTTTGCGCCTACGCGCGAAACGGATCAAACCTGACCGAAACTGTCCGATTCACGTCATACCACGGAAACCTATATAATTGTACGCACATCGGTAACATACCATCATCATCCTCAACGTTGTTGTCATTGTACCTGCAGAACTGGTGATGTGCGTACCCAAATGGAAAGCCCGAACTAAGTTGTGGCATCCTGGACAAGATTGCAGCGGGGCTAATAGGTTGCGGGGAGTCCCATTCCTCCCAAGATGTGGTTAGCGCGCTCATTCTTGGATCAGCGGACAAGAACCTTTTCCTAAGGCGACACCAGAAGGACCAAAAGCCTCCAGGGGCCTCCCGCCGGTGGCTTAACTCGATTTCAAATTTTATTATTACCCCAACCGTTGAGATTGTTTAAAACAATAACTTTAACCAACCTATCATACTAGTAAGATGACAAAGAACAAAACTCGCTAAAGAACCTAAGCATGCGCTACGACTCGCAGGGCAAACAAGAAACATACATGTCATAGGCAGTGGAGGAATGAGGCTATATCATGGCTGCAAGGTAAACATATGATAGGATCGAGACACAAGCATCGATTCATAAGGCTAGAATAAAGAAAACGGAAAGAATCGGTAACAAGTGAGGAACGGCAGCCATAGGTAGCAAGTGAGTAAAGCTTGCCTGGAATCCAGCTTGTAGAGGTAGCAGAACTTGTCGTTGCTCACATCATCTCAACGTCCTAGCCGCGAAGAAGCAAAGCACTAAAAGAAACAACGGATGAAACAATTACTTCTACGACAAAAGATCCAGGATGACTAAGATATGGATGCATGACATGCGAGATGCAACTGGACCAATTTAAGCGGAACCGAAGTCCGAGCAATTTAATTAGAAGGTTCAAGTTGTTTGTCTAACCATCAAATTAAATGTCGACTAACATGGAGAACAAGATATAGGTGATCTACACAATATTAAATGGAATAGGGCACAAATTGAATTAGATAGCCCAACACATTCCATGTTTAATTATTTAGGTGACATGCATAACACTAATAGAATGCAAGATGGAAGATGCAAACATGAGAATGAAAATCATATTTAAATTCTATGCAGTTTTCTGATCAAAATTCATATATAGCAAATTTCCATTGGACTTATAGTTTGCAAGCTATGAATTAAAAGATTTGGTAGAAATTAAAAGAAATAGACAGTAGAAAAGAAATAGGCAGCCCACTAGGATGGCTTGCAACTTGTGTTTAGATACATCAACGATTTTATATGAAGTCTGTAGGACAGACTAACTTATTTTTTTTAAGAGAGAAAAGATGCAGACATACAGGTTCGGGTTTGAGCACAAAAATAAAACAACAGGCTTTGGCGTTTCAGATGGTGATTGAACCAGGGACCTCAGGTTGGAGGGAGAGCCATGCTAGCCACTGGGCTGGTTCGGTGATTGTTGTACAACAGGAACACAATTTTACAAGAGCAGAAACAGGATGTTAACTTAACTTCGAACAGAAACTTGAACACTTCGTCAAGTTCAGAAACGGAGCGACGGCAACCTCCACAACGACGCTGCTGGTTCTCGTGCGCATCCTGGAGGTCAAGGGTGTCGCAGCAGCTAGGTGTGCGCCAGGTGCAGGGAGCAGTGCGAGGGTGTGTGTGTTGTGCACATGGTGCTTTGCCCAAGGAACAGCCCAGCAAGAGCTCGTACACATGGCTGCTGTCTCGACATCCATGGCGGACAAGGCCAGCGACGACGGATCCATGTACACGATAAGATAGGAAGGCCGACAGGTTGTCTAGGACGTGCGGCTGCTCACCTTGGGGTTGATGGCGCAGCAGTTCGTCCCGGAGAAGACGAGGTGGACCGGGCGGGGAAGAAGAGGGCGACACCCGGGAGGCGCTCCTCACGGACGGACGACGAGCTTGGTAGGAGGGCGCGGCGCTGCTGGTTCTTCCTGGACCCTGCTCCTGGTTGTTGAGGACGGAGGACGGCGGCGCGGTTCCATTTTGTACCCGGGTGAGGTCAACGGTGATCAGGGCGACATGCGACGATGAGCTAGCGGAAGCGGTGTACGTGCTGTGTTGTGATGGGCGAAAACAGAGAGAGGGAGAGAAGGAATGAGGCGGCGGTGGCTGCCGAGGAAGAAGAGGGGAAAGCTAGGGTTGTGGAGAGGAGTGGTTTTAAGGAGGTGGAGGGATGCTCCCGGCCGTCCCATCAGGTACAGGTGACGTGGCTAGCTCGGATGTTTTGCCGTATAGGAGGTAGAAGAAAACGTGAAGAGGCAGTGGGCCTCGGGAGAGAAATAGAGGATGTCCAGAAGTGCTTCTCCTTGGCCCATTTAGCAAAAATAAGGATTTTCTCCAATTATTCAAAGAATAAAAGAGATAAAGAAAGATAGAAGAACAAATACAGGGTTGTGGTGAAATAAAAACAAGAGAGAAAAAATTGTTTTTATTAGAACTTATGATATTTCTAGCAAAACTAAAATAGGTTTTTATAAAATAGTTTTTTTTGTTGTTGTTGGAGAAAAGCAATAAAATGCATTATGCCATGAGGATGCTAAAAGGAAAACAACAAACAAAAAACTAATTAGGGAAAACCCCGGCCGTTACAGTTAATGCTGGCTTCCTGGCGCTCGGCGCATGAACCCTCGACTCTGGTTTATAATCGATCGATGGGGAACCTAGCTCGGTCGCTCCGTTCAGGAATATTCCCATAGTGAATCGAGCACACGGTAAATATGTGCTCTCCCGTAGTGAATTCAAGCATTCAGTCTAATTCAGGACTCTAAGATCGTCAAATGAAAATTCTAGAGTGTACTCAAGTAAACCGACAAAGATCAGTTCTACAATATCTTGTTCGGGTGTACCATAATCTTTGCCATATGTAAACTGACACTAGTGGAAACAGGGGCATTAGTCCCGGTTGGTAAGGCCCATTTGTCCCGATTGTGCAACCGGGATGGGCCAGCCGAGACAAATGACCCTCCCACATTGGTCCCGGTTGTGCCAGGACCCGGGATGGTTACGGATTGCCCACGTGGCGAACCTGGCTAGGGAGTTCGTCCCGGTTCGTGTTAGGAACCGGGATGAATGGCTCCCCTCAAAAAATATATATTGTGGCCACTTTCTCTGCCGCGGTTGGGGTTTCTTTTCGTTTTTTTCCCCAAATTTTTCGATCCTGTCGCGCAAACCCCAACCGGCCTCCCCTTCCCCAACCGCGTCCACTGGTCCACGTATTTAATTAAGACCAGTGGCCACATTTTGGTCGAAGGGCCGACTGGCCCGCGTATTTTATTAAGCCCACTGGCTACGCGGGGTCAAAGGGGCCACTGGGCACGCGGGGTCAAAGGGACCACTAACCGGCGACCTAGTGGATGGCTCGCCCGGTCCTTAAAGTAAGACCACAGCCGCGCGCGGTCAAAGGGCCCACTGACCGCCTCGTCTTCCCACGCGTCCACTTCCCCGCGCGCGCGTGGCCACGAACGGTACGCCTCGGCCCCCCGCGCATTCATGGCCGCCTGCAACCGCCGCCGGTTGGCATGCCACGTTCTCGCCGCCGGTTGGCATGCCAACCCCTCCCGGGTCCTTTTTAAAGGGCCCCCGCCGCCCGTACACCCCATTGACCCAGGCCGTGCCCCATCTCACCCAACCCTAGCCGCCATGTCGCCCCGCCGGTGGTTCAAGCGCCCGAAGAACGAGCACGAGGCCGGGTCCTCGAGCGGCGCCGGCCAGAGAGGCGCCGGCGTCCCCCGCGCACCGCAGGAGGCCTTCGGCTTCGGTCCGGGAGGCGTCCGAATTGGGGGGCAGCCGCGCGTCCCCCGCGCCGGGCAAGCGGTTCCGCCGCTATGTGCGGAAGGAAGAGGCCGAGTGGCATTGGGAGCACGCCACGCCGATGTTCTGGCCGGACGTCCACCTCCCGGACGGCTGGCACTTGAACCCGCAACGCATCCCCGTGCCACCGGCCCCGACCAATGAGGCCTTGCGCGAGGAGATCGACCGCCGGCACGCGCTTTTGCGGGCCCACCTCCTCAGGGACCGCGCGTACGCGTGCAGCTCCCCCCTACTAGGCCGTCTGGCTCTAGCAGGAGCACGACCAGCGCCGCCGCTGCTACATCCCCACGGCCCCGGAGGAGAGCGCCGCCGACTACCCCGCGCCACCGCCCGGCAGGGAGCCGGAGCTGTGGTTCGAGGAGGACATCCCCGCCGAAGAGGACGACCCCGAGCTCCAGGCCGGCTTGGAGGAAGCCTACGAGGCCTCCCACCGCTCCCTCATCGAGGACGAGGTCAAGCGGTGGGAGCAGGTCCTGGCCACCGCCGACGATGCGATGCCGCCCCCTCCATCGCCTGCGCCGTGGTGGAAGGCCATGAACGCCGAGCTGGAGGCATCGGAGGACCAGCCGCCACCACAGCTGCTGCCCCCCGGCTTGGAGTACGGGATGGCCTGGCCATGGATCGGCGGCGAATGGGCGTCGGAGCCGGAGGAGCTGCTGCCGCCGCCGCCGCACGCGCCTCCAATGCCTCCACAGCCACCGGCGGGCCCGCCCCAGCTGCCTGCCCACCTGTGGCAGGCCCCTGCCTACCACTTCATCTCCTCCGATGAGGAGTAGGCCGGCGCTGGTGGGCCCCCCCCTAAATAGATATAGCTCCTAGGCTACCCCCTCCCCCCAAGAAACGGCCGGCCGCCTGTGGCCGCGCCGCCACCCCCTATGTAAGCACGGCCGGCCGTCTATGGCCGCGCGCGCGCCCCCTATGTAAGCACGGCCCCGGGCCTTTTAAATATATATTTATGTGTTCGATCCCGTCCAAAACTCGTCCCCTAGCCAATCTACGGAGCCCTAGTTCAACCCCGCCGGCGGAACCAGCACCGGCGGGATCTTCCTATCCATTCCCGCCGCCGGCAGGGCTTCGCCAAGCCTTGTCCGTTGTCCTGGGTGGTGGCTCGGCCTGAAGAGGGGGGCGATATATTTATACAACTAGGCCTCTAGTCCCGGCCCGTGCCACCAACCGAGACTAGAGGTACCCCCTTTGGTCCCGGTTGGTACCACGGGCCGGGACCAATTCTTATTTCGAAATTTGGTGGCACCCTGCGCGCCCAAATTTTTTAGCGCCAAAATTTAAAAATTGTTTAAGTTTGCATATTAATAACTTCTATATACTTTCGAATTTGACAAAAATTTCAACATGAAAAGTGCTAGAATTTGCATAACAAATTCAAATCCATTTTTTGTTTAACTAAATAATTCTACTAACTATTGAAACTATTAATTATTTTACTATTTGCATATAATTTGAATATAAATATGTTATAATTTTTGTTTTCTTTTGTGATCTTCCGAGTGAGTCCAGAGCATACAAGGCATTCTGCGTCGCCAAATGATGATGACCTGATCAAAGGCGTTTCTCCTCGTAATCACTACGATCGCCGCGAACCCACTAAGCCGAATTATTTAAGGCAAGGCCAATCAATTTCGGCAATGCTCCTCATAATCACTGCAACCTTATATAAAGTTCGACAAAGCGAGTTGTACCTTTTTAACGCGGAGAATTTGGGATCTTCGTCTACAACAGAAAAACCATAGTTCTCCTTCGAAGGTTCACTCTGAGCATCATTTCGCCATCTTTTCAAAACATAGTGTGGTGAAATTTCTTTGATATTTCTGATCTCAAGAACCTTCAGTACCTGGCAACACGGAAGACCTACATTTTCAAACTTCTTGCAGCTACAAATGTATTCTGATGAGTCGAATCTAACAAAATGACCCCAACGCCTGTTTTTCACAGTTATCTCATACGCGGATATGTGTCCAATTTCGCCACAGTTATAGACCACGCAATCCAAGATCAGTTCAAATTCTAATCTGAAAATCTCAAACAGTGCAGGAGTGTATGCATTAGCAGCTTGCCAAAGTAACCGCAGAGGTGCAACTCTTTGCGTCATTTGAACTCCAAGGTAGTCAACTTGTTGTTCAGCTAAACGTTTCTTCTCCAAAAATTTATCATATTTGTTAAATAAGTACCGAAGATCTATTTCTGTTTTAAGGATATCTGTCAGCATGGTATCCGTACTATCACTTCGAAGTGTGCCTGCAATATCTGCCTACAGTTATCTCATACTCGGATATGGGTCATAGTTGTCAGGTTTTTACCGGTCAATACAAATTACTGGTCAAACAGAACTATATGATCATGTATTCCACGCTTATTATTACACATCACCAACAGACGGAGGAGAGAGAAACAACAAAGTGGGTGGGTGTGCCGCTGGTTGGGATAATAATGAAATCAGGCTGGTCATAGTTGTCTGCTTTTTACCGGTCAATACAAATTACTGGTCAAACAGAACTATATGATCATGTATTCCACGCTTATTATTACACATCACTAACACACGGAGGAGCGAGAAACAACAAAGTGGGTGGTGGGGTCAGCTTTCACTGTAACATCACCAACAACCCTATCTAGTCTTCTGAATTCTCCCTTCCTTATGATCGCTTCGGCCGTAACCATGGAGTATCTTCATTATTTAACGGGATGGTGGGGTCAACTTTCACTGTGAAGGTTGGAATTTCAACAAACTTATTATGATCTTCTGACATGTCTGTCGTGTCCTCGATTCCCACGATGTTTCTTTTCCCTGAGAGAACTATGTGACGCTGCGGCTCATCGTATGATGAATTTGTTTGCTTATTTTTTCTTTTTTTCGGTCTGGAGGACATGTCCTTCACATAGAAGACCTGAGCCACATCATTGGTTAGGACGAATGGTTCGTCATTGTAACCAATATTGTTGAGATCCACTATTGTCATTTGATAAAGCGGGTCTACCTTTACCCCTTCTCCATTCAGGTTGACCCATTTGCACTTGAACAACGGGACCTTAAAAGAAGGCCCATAGTCAAGTTCCCATATCTCCTCTATGTAACCATAGTATGTGTCATTTTTTCCATTCTCGTTTGTTGTATCAAAGCGGACACCACTGTTTTGGTTGGTGCTCTTCTTATCTTGGGAGCTCGTGTAAAATGTATTCCCATTTATCTCGTACCCTTGCAAACTCCTAATAGTCGAAGATGGTGACCCTGCCAATATGTACAGCTGATCTTCAACAGTGGTGTCATTTATAAGATGTGTTTGCAACCAACTTCCGAAAGTCTCCATGTGTTTGCCTTTAATCCATGAGTCATCCTTCCCCGGGTTTGCGGAGCGTACAATATTCTTGTGTTCCTCGAGATACGTAGCCATGAACATAGAATTTTGTAGAACTATGTAGTGTGCTTTGGTGAAAGAATGCCCGTCCCTGGGTATCATTGTTTTATTTCCCAGCGTTCCTTTTCCCCTCAGTCTCCCCTCATGCGGCGATTCAGGAACACCAATCGTCTTAAGGTAAGGAATAAAGTCAACGCATAACCCAATGACCTCTTCTGTTCCATAGCCCTTCGAGATGCTTCCTTCTGGCCTAGCACGGTTATGAACATATTTCTTCAAGACTCCCATGAACCTCTCAAAGGGGAACATATTGTGTAGAAATAACGGACCGAGAATATGAATCTCTTCACATAGGTGAACCATGAGATGAGTCATAATGTTGAAGAAGGATGGTGGGAACACCAACTCAAAACTAACAAGACACTGGACCAAATCGCTCTGTAATCTTGTCAGAATTTCTGGATCGATTACCTTCTGAGATATTGCGTTCATGAATGCACATAGCTTCACAATGGGTACTCGAACATTTTCCGGTAGAAGCCCCCTCAATGCAATCGGAAGAAACTGCGTCATAATCACGTGGCAGTCATGAGACTTCAGGTTTCGGAATTTTTTCTCTGCCATGTTTATTATCCCCTTTATATTCGACGAGAAGCCAGACGGAACCTTGATACTGTAAAGGACTTCAAAGAATATTCCATTCTCTGCTTTAGTAAGAGCGTAGATGCTTAAGTAATGGCGCCCTATATCTGTGTGCTTGTTGCTTGGGTCTTTCATACGTTGCTGGTCCTCCCGTGCTTCTGGCGTATCTTTTGACTTCCCATACACGCCCAGGAAGCATAGCAGATTGACACAGAGATTCTTTGTCACGTGCATCACGTCGATCGAAGACCGGACCTCTAAACCTTTCCAATAGGGTAGCTCCCAAAATATAGATTTCTTCTTCCACATGGGTGCACGCTTATTAGGGCCGTACGGAACTGGTTGGCTACCAGCAGCCTTACCAAAGATTACTTCTAGGTCCTTGACCATATCGAATATATCATTACCACTACGGAGCTCAGGCTTCTTCCGGTTATCTGCCTCACCTCTGAAATGCTTCTCTCCTTTCTTTCTTACGGGATGCTTGATCGGAAGAAATCTACGATGCCCCAGGTATACAACCTTTTTACATTTATCCAAAAAACACTGTCATTCTTATCTAAACAGTGTGTGCATGCATTGTATCCCTTGTTTGTATGTCCAGAAATGTTACTAAGAGCAGGCCAATCATTGATGGTTACGAAAAGCAACGCCCGTAGGTCAAATGGCTTTTGTTCGTTCTCATCCCACACACGTACACCTGGTTTGCCCCACAATTGTAAGAGTTCTTCCACTAATAGCCTTAGATACACATCAATGTCGTTGCCAGGTTGCCTCGAGCCTTGGATGAGAACTGGCATCATAATGAACTTGCGCTTCATGCACAACCAAGGAGGAAGGTTGTACATACATAGAGTTACAGGCCAAGTGCTATGACTGGAGCTCTACTCCCCAAAAGGATTAAAGCCATCTGTACTTAGACCAAACCATAAGTTTCTCGCCTCTCCTGCAAAGTCTGGGAAGTCTCTCTCGATCTTTCTCCACTGCGATCCATCGGCGGGATGCCTCAACTTTCCGTCTTTCTTACGGTCTTCTTTGTGCCATCGCAACAACCTAGCATGCTCTTTGTTTCTAAACAGACGTTTCAGCCGTGGTATTATAGGAGCATACCACATCACCTTAGCAGGAACCCTCTTACGGGGGGGGCTCGCCGTCAACATCACCAGAGTCATCTGCTCTGATCTTATACCGCAGTGCAGTGCATACCGGACATTCATCCAAATTCTCGTACTTCTCACCGCGGTAGAGGATGCAGTCATTAATGCATGCATGTATCTTCTGCACATCTAATCCTAGAGGGCAGAGAGCTTTCTTTGCTTCGTACGTACTCTCAGGCAATTCGTTATCCTTTGGAATTTTTGGCTTCATTAGTTGAAGTAAACTCTCAAATGCCTTGTCAGTCACACCGTTCCGTGCCTTCCATTTCAGCAACTCTAGTGTGGTACTGAGCTTTGTGCTACCATCTTCGCAATTTGGGTACAACAATTTTTTGTGATCCTGTAACATGTTGTACAGCTTCAACCTCTCCAATTTTTTTTCACAGTCTTCCCTTGCATCAGCAATAACTCGGCCAAGATCATCATCGGGCTCTTCTGATGCCTGTTCTTGATCACCTCCTTCTTCTGCATTCTCTTCCATTGCAGTATCGTCGTATTCAGGGAACAAAGGATCTTCTTCTTCTTCTTGATCGCCTTCCATCACAAGCCCTCTTTCTCCATGCTTGGTCCATCAATTATAGCTGGGCATGAAACCTCTCCGAAGTAGATGGCCGTGAAGGATTCTTTCGGAAGAGTGCTCTCTGACATTCCGACAATCAACACATGGGCAACACATGAAGCCATTATCTTTGTTCGCCCGAGCTACAGCAAGAAATGCATTCAGGCCTGCCATATACTCGGAAGTGCGTCGGTCACCGTACATCCATCGCTGCCGTGCATCCATCTGCATCCTATAATTAAGTTTATCAAAATACATTACAATAACATATTAATACAGAAATGACCACAGTACATCGACAAATACTAATTTTTTATGTATCAGTTACAGATGAAAAAGATAAGTTTGTTAACCTCGATCTAAGATACCATTTTTAGTGAGCTTATGTGTGGCTCGGGAATTTCGTCAAATACCTCGCGTGCATAGTAAAATAAAACACAATAACACCCACCTCTCTCACACCTCCAAGCAAAAAAAAAATGGAAGGGGGGGGCAGTATATATAGGGGAAGGGGGTCATTGGTCCCGGTTTGTGGCCTGAACCGGGACAAAATCTCATGCGCGTGCCACGTGGCCTGTGGCTAGGCATTGGTCCCGGTCCGTGGCACGAGCCGGGACCGATATCTCCCCCACGAACCAGGACATATGCCCCCAGGCGATTTCTGTTGCCCCGGGCACACAAACCGGGACCATTGCATAGCATTTGTCCCGGATTTGGTTGCAACCGGGACAGCTGCCCCCTGGCCCCCCTGGACGAGAGGGGTTGTTTCCACTAGTGTGACTGGACATCTTGTAACTATAATTCCAACATAACTCCACCCACCATACATGAGACCGAGCTTTACATCGTGATTGTCAGAGCATAAGAGAGATAATCCAAACCAAACAAACGAAATAGAGGGATGTTACCTGACATTGTTCGCGAGAGCGAGAAGCTGTATAAACTTTGTCTTCCGTGTGTTACCATCCCGATTTTCGCGGGTAAACCCTCCAAGTATAAATTTTCCATCGGGAAAATAGCACGACGGTAAATCGATAGTTTATGAAACGGCTGTCGGGGTATATATGTTTCCGTTAATTTTGAGCTTGTGGATATACAACATAGCAGATTAACTCGGGTTGAGTCGCAAAATGATGACCGTGCATTAGGGTGCACCTAGTGTTAGTTTGATCTCTCCCGAGGAGGCCCAACGGCCTACTCGGACTTGTTCTCACGCGCCCTGACCGGGGGCGCCCAACCCTAATGGTTGGTGGGCCCCTGTGACCTGCGCTATATAAATGTGGTGGGGGCTGGGGCACACGGTACAAGGTTAACCGCGCCGCCAGACACCCCACCAATATTCCCTTCCGATCTAGGGTAAGCGCAAGGCTCACGGGAAGCACCACCGACGCCCCCATGTCCACCACCGACACGCTGTCGTCGTCCAAAGGTTCAGAAGGTGGTATCTCCCTCTCTCTCTCTCTCTCTCTCAGCTTCTCTCTCGGATCTATTCTCACAGAGGCATAGCAATTGGTTATACTGTGAACATCTAGCCCTAGTTGAACTTGGCATTCTAACATTGGTATCAGAGCGTTGCTCTAGGTTGCTAGTTTTGTTTCGGTAAAAGGATTGAAAAGAAAGAACCAAAAGAAAAATTCTCCACCCAAAAGTCAAACCCTAAATCCCTAACAGAAAGAGAAGGGAGAGGGGAAAAGGATTGCTCACCTGGCAACTGTGCGCCGCCAACATGGCCGCGCCGTTCCTCTCGCTTTCGGTCACGCATCGGCAAGCCGAGGCGCTCGGATCGAAGAACATCCGGGGAGGAAAGGTACATAGCGGCCAAACCGCTCGACGGCGGCGCACCCACCGCAAGGGGGATGCGCAACAGGCGAGGGGGATGGCAGCGGTGATAGATGGTCGCCGTCGTGCGCAGCTGTCACCGCGGACGAGCAGTGGCTCTCCCATGGCGCTCTCCCTCCTGTGTGTCTCTCTCTCACAGAAAGGGGATGGGAGAGGAAAGAGAGGAGTGAAAAGAGAGCGGCCAGCTCGGCGGCGCTCGTCGCTTCGCGGCGGAGCGCGCGCGAGGCGCGGTGGCCACCGGCGATCGTCCGGGGCACAGCGAGCCCGTGGGGGCAAGAGACAGAGAAGGGGGCGCGTGGGGGAAAGAATGAGCTAGGGTTCGATCGATTCCGGTCGCTGCCCATTTTTCTTCTAGCGAGATCGGCGCGTGGCCGTCCGATCAAAATCGACGGATGAGATTGAAACCCTAATACGCCCCGGGCCAGCAGGCCGAAAGCGGTTAGGCGAGCGGGCCAGATGTGCCTTTTTTCGCCAGAACACAGGAGACTGGGGGGGCGCGAGCGTGCGACGGTTACGCCGCGTTGCCCTAGCAGGCCGTGGGCCGTTTTCGCATGCGCAAAGGAGCTGGGAGCCATATAGCGAACTGCCGAGCGTGCTCGCTGCACGAAGAGCAGGCCGTGGGCCGGGCACAGAAAAAGGCCGGCCAGGCCGGGTTTTTAACAGTTTTTTCATATATTTCTTTTCTCTGTTCTGTTTTATTTTTACAGAAGCAGAATTAATTGTTTTTTGTCCAAAATTTTGGGAAAATTGATCTAGTTTTTTCCTACTCAATTATTTCCGACGAAATTATTGTTTAGGGAATACAAAAGTGAATGAAATATTCATTTAAATCATAAAGTTTATGAATCATGTATTCATGTTTTTCCGCTGCAAATTGAATAAAAGTGCTCTTAAATAAAGAAAATAGGATTAAAATTGAGAATTATTTTTAAGAGCATATTAAAGTAATAGTTATGATTTATGTTATTAAATAACCAACGTTGTTAATAGCATTATCATAATTAATTGTTATAGTCTCATATATGCTTTTATTGCTATTTTCTGCCCAACGGTGATATAGTCATAATTGCATAAACAGTTGTGTGTTATAATTTTAACCAACGTTGGATTATTACATGCAATTGTTGTTGTTATTTTTCTCACTTCATTGTGGTTTTCAGGAGGGTTCTACTTGATGACATGCATCAAGGATGTCCCGACCCTGAGAGGCGACAACTACAGTGAGTGGAGGAAGAAGGTGGAATTTGCCTTCATCTGTGCAGAGGTTGACTCGGTTGTGGACACTCCACAGCCTGTCAAGCCAAAAGAGCCTGTTAAAGAGGCAACTGATGATGATGCTGCATGGGAAAGAAAGAAAAGAGACCATAATCCTTTGGAGTTGGCATATTCTATTGAAAACAGAAAGTGGCAAACAGCCAATAAAAAGTGCATGGCATTTATAAAGAATACAATTGAGAACGCAATCGTGGGCTCAATTGCAGAGTGTTCTTCTGTTACGTAATACTTAGAAAAGATAAAGAGCCAGTTCACTAGCTCTTCAAAGGTTTATGCCACCCAGTTGATCAAACAACTGGTAACTAAAAAGTACACCGGAGGTGCACATGGCATCCGGGAGCACATACTGAGGATGAGCAACATGGCTGCGAAACTTAAGCCCATGGATGCTGATCTCGAGCTCAAGCCAGCACTGCTTGTCCATCTGATCATGGCTTCACTGCCAAGTCAGTTTGACAACTTTGCGATAAACTACAACATGGCCCCTGAAAAGTGTGATGTTGAAAAGACTATTGCTATGTGTGTTCAAGAGGAGGACATGCTTAAAGCCTCACATGGTGGTTCTGTGAACTATGTGAGGGATAACAAGAAAAGAAACTATAGTCAAAGTCATACTGGTTCTCCTTCAAAACCACATGGGAAAGGTCCCCATCAGCAGCAGCATCAGTACGCACAGAGGTCTTTTCCAGTGGACAAAGACACTTGTCTCTACTTCAAACAGACTGGCCATTACAAGCAAAATTGTGCAGACTATCTAAAGTAACAATGTTGTTTCCTTTTTAAATGAATCCCTGTATACATAGTTTTCCAAATCTACATGGTGTATTGACTCAGGTGCAACTGTTCATGTTGCAAATTCTTTACAGGGATTCAGTTCGACCCGGACCACGCTAAGAAGCAAAAGATGCATTCAGTTCGCTAATGGAGTCCAAGCAGAAGTGGAAGTTGTTGGCAACATCTCCTTGGAGCTAGTTGATGGTTTCACTATTCTGCTTAGAGATGTTTTGTTTGTTCCTTCACTACACAGGAACCTTATCAGTGTATCACGCTTAGACAAAGACAATTATGAGTGTTATTTTGGACATGGCAAATGTGCCTTATGGTGTAATAATATTCATGTGGGGGTTGCTTACCTCCACAATGAGCTTTATTTATTATCTTTGCGTGAAAAAGTTTATTCTATGTCTAAAGTGAATGAGAAAGAATCTGGGTCAAATAACGAACAAAAGAAAAGAAAGGGAACTCATGACTCATCGAAATTATGGCACTGTCGCTTGGGCCATATTTCGAGGGGGAGAATAGAAAGACTAATAAAAAATGATATTCTTCCACCGCTAGAGTTCTCAGAAATAGAGCAATGCAAAGATTTCATTAAAGGAAAGTATGTAAAGCAAATTTAAAAGGGTGCAAACCGAAGTACATCAACACTGGAAATTTATTCACACCGATATTTGTGGACCATTTCCTGTGAAAAGTGTGGATGGTTATGACTCGTTTATAACGTTCACAGATGATTACTCCCGATATGGATACATATATCCAATTAAAGAAAGATCTGAAGCGTTGGATAAATTTAAGATATTCAAGGCTGAAGTTGAAAATCAACATGATAAAAGAATAAAGATAGTGAGATCTGACCGTGGGGGGGAGTACTACGGCAGACACACTCCATATGGCCAAGTCCCTGGACCTTTTGCAAGGTTCTTACAGGAGAATGGAATAGTAGCCCAGTATTCAATGCCGGGCGAACCTCAGCAAAATGGAGTAGCTGAAAGGCGTAACCGTACTCTTATGGATATGGTACGCAGTATGATGAGTTATTCCACTTTACCATTGGGATTATGGATGGAGGCACTTAAAACCGCCATTCACATTCTCAACAGAGTACTAAGCAAGTCGGTGCCCAAAACACCGTACGAGCTGTGGACAGGAAAAGTTCCATCCCTACAGCACCTCAGGGTGTGGGGAAGCCCAGCTGAGGCAAAAGTGTTTAATCCAAACATTGCAAAGTTAGATACCAAAACAGTGAGTTGCCATTTCATTGGCCATCCTGATAGATCAAAAGGTTATCGTTTCTACTGTCCAGACAGATACACAAAGTTTGTAGAAACGAGACATGCGGTCTTCTTAGAGGACGAAATGATGAGGGGGAGCATTGTAACTCAGAAAATTGATCTTGAGGAGAGAGGGTGTGTGCACCTAATCCGATGATTAAAGAGCCGTTTTTCTCGCTACCTGTTGTACCTGTATCGTCAACCCCTGAGGTTGCGGTGCAAACACCTGTTGTAACTCCAACCATGACAACTAGAGGTGAAGTTTCGGAACCTGCCCGTCAGCAGCCGACTGAACCCGAAGTTGAGCATGAAAGGGAGGAGCAACAGTCTTCTCAAGAGGATGTTCCAGAAGTTGAGGCACGACATGAACAAGAGAATGAAGTTTTTAGAAGGTCTACAAGACGTAAAAAGTCAGCTATTTCTAGTGATTATAAAGTTTATAACACAGAAACGGCGCATAAGGAAGGTGATCCCACCTCATATGAAGAAGCCATGAGAAGACGTCACTCATCTAAATGGGTGGAGGCTATGGAAGACAAAATGAGATCAATGAGTTCCAACGATGTTTGGGACTTAGAGGATATTCCTAAAGGAGCCAAAACAGTAGGCTGTAAATGGGTATACAAATAAAGTATGACTCTAACAGGAATGTAGAAAGTATAAAGCACGTCTTGTGGCAAAAGGCTTTACACAAAGAGAAGGGGTAGATTACAATGAGACATTTTCTCCGGTCTCATGTAAGGATTCCTTCAGAATCATAATGGCACTTGTTGCACACTTTGATTTAGAGCTACATCAAATGGATGTAAAGACGGCATTTTTGAATGGAGATCTAAAAGAAAAAGTCTACATGAAACAATCCAAGGGTTTATCGTGGAAGGCAAGGAAGACAAAGGATGCCGTCTAAAGAAATCCATCTATGGATTAAAGCAGGCTTCTAGACAGTGGTATCTAAAATTCAATGATACAATAAAGAGGTTTGGATTTAAAGAGAATGTTGAGGATAACTGCATTTATGCAAAGTTCAAAAGCGGGAAATACATTTTCCTAATCTTGTATGTGGATGATATCTTGCTTGCTAGCAATGATGTCAGTCTTCTACGAGAAAAAAAGAAGTTCTTATCCTCAAACTTTGATATGAAGGATCTTGGTGAAGCCTCATATGTTTTGGGCATAGAGATCCACCGAGATAGATCGAATGGAGTCTTAGGACTATCGCAGAAGGCATATTTTGAGAAAGTTCTCAAAAGGTATAATATGCATGCGAGTTCTGCCACACCTGCTCCTATAGTCAAGGGCGATAGTTTTGGGAAATTCCAATGTCCCAAGAACCAATATGAGATTGATCAAATGAAATCAGTACCATATGCTTCGGCTGTTGGAAGCTTACAATATGCACAAGTGTGCACTCGCCCTGACTTAGCTTTTATCACCGGGGTACTCGGTAGATATCAAGAGAATCCAGGCATAGAGCACTGGAAAATGGTAAAGAAAGCATTGTGTTATGCGCAAGGCACCAAGGACCTCATGCTAACATACAGAAGATCTGATTCCCTAGAGATAAGAGGGTATACAGATGCTGATTTTGCGGGAGACAAAGATTATAGAAAATCCACGTCAGGATACGTGTTTACTCTCGCAGGAGGAGCTATTTCATGGAGAAGATCCAAACAGTCAATAGTTGCATCATCCACGATGTATGCAGAATTTATAGCATGTTATGAGGCCACAGGGCAGGCGATATGGATAAAGAAATTTATACCCGACTTGAAATTGCTAGATTGCATTAGCAAACCACTAAAGATGTACTGTGACAACCAGCCCGCAGTATTCTATGCGCACAACAACAAGTCGAGTAATGCTACAAAGCCAATAGAAATAAAGTATTATGTTGTGAAGGATAAAATCCAGGATCAAACTATAAGTCTCGAGCATATAAAGACAAAGGATATGCTTGCGGATCCGCTAACGAAAGGCTTACCACCTAGTGTGTTCAAAGATCACATAGCCGGCATGGGTTTAATGGAAAGCTTATGATTCCTGGATTGAGAGAGGCCCGAAAAGTAATAGTTTTTGTTTCAAAACAGAAAGGTATATTGTAGCTGTCTGATTCCATCGGCAATTGAGCTGTGACGATGAAACATGCTCTATGTACCAATATGTGATGAAACAAGTAAAAGTAAAAGGTATAAAGATAAAAGTAAAAGTTGAGATCAAGGGGGAGAATGTTAGTTTGATCTCTCCCGAGGAGGCCCAACGGCATGCTCGGACTTGTTCTCACGCGCCCTGATCGGGGGCGCCCAACCCTAATAGTTGGTGGGCCCCTGTGATCTGCGCTATATAAAGGTGGTGGGGGCCGGGGCATACGGTACGAGGTTAACCGCGCCGCCAGACACCCCACCAATATTCCCTTCCGATCTAGGGTAAGCGCAAGGCTCACGGGAAGAACCACCGACGCCACCATGTCCACCACCTACACACCGTCGTCGTCCAAAGGTTAAGAAGGTGGTATCTCCCTCTCTCTCCCTCTCAGCTTCTCTCTCGGATCTAATCTCACAGAGCCATAGCAATTGGTTATACCGTGAACATCTAGCCCTAGTTGATCTTGGCATTCTAACACCTAGCCCTCCAACTCTCTCTGGTTCCATCAATTGTATACTAGTTTGCACTCTTAGACTCAGGGACGCCCTAATATCTCTTTTTTTTATTCACAAGTGTGCAATTTTTATGTTAGATCTTGCGTCCTTTGAACCCGCCCCAAACTCATGTCCATGTTCCCTTCAGAAACAAAAAATTTAAACCGCAGTGAATGGTTTATGGTGTGCTTTAAAAGAAATCTAGGCTCGTCTTATCTTTCCAGACAAGTAGCTAACTTTTTTTTTGATAAATGGTTTTATTACTCAAAAAGTTCAAGCATTACACCCGGCCTCTGCATCGTGAGATGCACACAGCCGAAATCCGAAACTGAAAATAAACAGAGCGACAATGCTACAAAACATCCGCTGTAGACTGTCGATGCTATGGAGCCGCAATCCGTAGATCGAGCGGCCATCCATGTGGGATAAAAATATCCCTCGCCACATGCTCCAGTCGTGCGCATGCCTCCGTAAAAAGGCCTCGTAACTCCCCTCGCTGTAATGTGGACCACGAACAGAGAATACATGTGCTCCTGAATAGAACCTGCATACGAGAAAAGTTTTTATCATTGAAAATCTTGTCATTTCTACATAGCCAGAGCGACCAAATAATGGCAAGCGCTCCTACCCTAATAATAGTTTTAAATCGTTTACAAACCCCATTTAACCAATTGCCGAATATATTCGCAACGAAAGTAGGTTGATATAGATTCAAAGCCATTTAGATAGCAGACCATATAGAACCCGCAAATGTGCAATCAAAGAATAAGTGTTTAATTGTCTTATCATGAGATCAAGAAACACACTTAGAACTCCCATGCCAATTACGTTTGACAAGATTATCCTTTGTGAGTATGACCCCCTTACGAAGGTACCACGTGAAGATCTTACATTTTTGAAGATATCGACTGGCATATCCGATTGGATCATAGCACTGTACATGGAGTCCACCGAGAACATACCATTCTTAGTGATCTTCCAACGAAATTCAACAACGTCTGGTGTAAGAGTAACCATCGTTAATCTACCAACCAGGTTTGCCAAGACGCAAGTCGAGGCCCGAGCAAATCTCGTATGAACGTAACATTAGGAGGTGATGTTTGCATGACCATAGCCAGCGTAGCATCCTTATGTCGCGCTATCGTGTAGAAGGCCGGATACTGTTCTCTGAGTGTGGTATTACCTAACCACTTATCCTCCCAGAACCGTATCTGCGATCCATCCTTAATGTTAAATACCCCATAGCGAATAAACATTTTTTTGTTCGCCATGAGTCCAGCCCAAAAGTGTGAATCACCTGGTTTCCACATAACCTGTGATATTGCTTTCGAACCTATGTATTTACGTTTCAGAAGGGTCTGCCATACACCATCTTCGGTTAGTAGTTTAAAAATCCATTTACCAAGTAGGGGTGAATTCTTGACTTGCAGGTCATGAATACCGAGCCCTCCCTGATCTCGTGGACGACAAACTACATCCCATCTGGCCAATCGATATTTCTTTTTCTCGTTGTCACCCTGCCAAAAGAATCTTGATCGGAAATAATCCAATTTTTTTAAGACTCCTTTAGGTAAATGGAAAAATGATATCATATACAGTACCATATTAGTAAGAACTGGATTACTGAGTACCAGTCGTCCACCAAGTGACAACAATTTTCCTTTCCAACTAGCTAGCCTTTTCTGCAAACGCTCTTCGACTTGAGCCCATTCTGCATTAGTCAATCTCCTGTAATGTATTGGTATTCCCAAATACTTAATAGGAAACTGGCCTTGCTCGCAACACAATAGCTCGGTATACTGTGCAACTGCATCTTGTGCCTCGCCAAAGCAGAACAATTCGTTTTTATGGAAATTGATTTTTAATCCGGATAATCGCTCGAATGCTGAAAGAATTAATTTCAGATTCGCCGCTTTCTCCAACTCGTGTTCCATAAAGTGAATTGTATCATCTGCATATTGAAGGATAGACAATCCTCCATCGACTAGATGTGGAATTACTCCCTCAATAAGGCCATTTTCCCTGGCTCGATCGATCATGATTGCTAACATATCTGCCACAATATTAAATAATACGGGCGATAGCGGATCACCTTGTATCAAGCCTTTCTTAGTTTGGAAGTAGCGGCCGACATCATCATTGACTTTGATAGCCACACTACCTCCAACTATGAAACTGCGAACTAGAGTACACCACTCCTCTGAGAATCCTTTCATTCTCAGAGTCTGTTGTAGAAACTCCCAATTCACTTTATCATAGGCCTTTTCAAAGTCTATTTTAAGAATTACCCCATTAAGCTTTTTCGTGTGCAACTCATGTACGGTTTCGTGTGAAGTCACGACCCCATCTAGGATATTCCTACCCTGCATAAAAGCAGTCTGTGTATGCTTTACCACATGATCTGCCACTGAATTTAGCCTAATAGTTGCAACCTTTGTAAAGATTTTGAAACTAACATTAAGAAGGCAGATTGGTCGATACTGTTGTATCCTTTCTGCGTTCAAAACCTTAGGTAACAAAACGATTTCCCCAAAATTAAGGCGATACAACTCCAGATGTCCACTCTGTAAGCAATCAAACATCTCTATGAGATCATGTTTAATGATTTCCCAAAAATGCTGATAGAACTCCGCCGGACAACCATCTGGATCAGGTGCCTTATTATGTTCCATTTGGAATATAGCCTTCTTTATCTCCTCTTCAGAGAAGGGAGCATTAAGAAAAGCGTTTTCTTCCATTGAAACTTGGGGAATATCATCTGTGCGGCTCTCATCCATGGTAATATTACCTACTCCAGGAGCCCCAAACAGATCTTTATAGAACTTTGTGATATAGGTCTTGAGAAACTCTTGTCCCTCAATGAGACCTTCCTCCTGATGGAGACTTTGAATCCGTTTTTCCTATGTCTGCCATTGGCAACATTATGGAAATACCTAGTATTCGAGTCTCCTTCGAGAATGAATTGAGCTTTCGATCTCTGATACCATTTGAGTTCCTCTTCCCCCAACATTTGTGCTACTTTCGCATTGGATTGACTTTTTTAGTTCAACCTCTTGCGAAGATAACAACCTAGTTTCTACGAGTCGGCCTAACTCATCAATAATGGAACAAAGACGCTCTTTCTCCTTCTTAAGCATCCCGGTCGTATGTCTCGCCCAACCACGGAGATATTTACGCACATTGCGCATTTTATTATTCCATCTCCGTATTGGGTTATCACCTCAGACCGGTTTGTGCCAGAATTTCTTTACTAGTTCATCAAAACCATCTCGCAAAAACCAACCTAGTTCAAATTTGAACTGTGTCTGGCCTTTTGGTCTTGATGTGCCAGTTGAAAAAAGTAGGGGAGCATGGTCCGATAGAGACTCAATACGTTCTAGAGCACGTACCATTACCAAAGGGAACTTATCTTCCCAATGGGTACTCATTAATACGCGATCCACCTTTTCGTATGTAGGCTCCGGCAAACTATTTGCCCAGGTGAACTGTCGTCCGAACATGTAAACCTCTCTCAAATCCAAGCTATCAATGACATCATTAAACAAGAAAGCCCAATGACCATCAAACCGCCCCCGGCTTTTCTCATGTAGAAACCTTAGCAAATTAAAATTACCACCAATTAAAATTGGATGTGGATTATTATTAGCCAAGTTAACCAACTCACGGAGAAAAACCTCGTTAAACTCTTCCTGGGCAGCACCATACACAGCGACCAAGCTCCATATGAAATTGTCGGCACGGTTACGGAGGTGTAATTTGATATGAAAATCACCATCCGACCTTGCTAACACATCAAAGGAGTCAGTTTTAACGCCTAGTAAAATGCCACCCGATCTACCACGAGGGGGGGATAGAGTTCCAAGTAAAGTCGATACCACCTGATAGGCGGTTCAGAACACTCACTTGGAAATCTCTCCTCCCTGTTTCGGACATAGCCAAAACTCCAAATCGTGATCCCTGACGTACTGTGCAATATTCAAATGTTTAGCCAAGTCTCCAAGACCTCTACTATTAGTGAATAAGCCATTCATCGGGAAACAATTGGATTTTTAGGCGGTCTCGCGGTGTTTTGCGGTGAGTTTTTCCTCTTTTGTTTAGCGGTTTTCGATTTCCGGCCGGAAGCGTATAGATCAAATAAAGATCCAAGCCCGTCCTCATCCAATCCCACCTCAGTCACTTCCCCCACTAGATGTGATAAAAGATGTCCATCCAAAGAGGCATACTCTGAATCATTATCCATGTGAGGTATGTCCACCATGGGAGAAGCGCTCGGATTGACCGTCGGCTTAACCGTTAAACGATCATATTCCATATGCTTCAGCACATTAGTGGACAACGTGATCTCCTTATCATTCTTCCCTAATGAAACACCAACTACACCTAGGCCAGAGGATAACTTGGTATTTGAAAAAGAAAGTAATGATCTATGATTAGAACCCGTACCCTGTGGTGTAGCCGCGTACAATGCCGCCTTGCGCCGCATGGCCTTAGACAACGCGTCCTCGTCCGTCGATGAAGCCCCATCCGCAGCCACGCGATGGCGAGCGCTCCGTCTCAGCCCACCTTTAAGCTGCCCAAGAACCACGGAGGAGGGCGCCACGATGGAGGGGGGTGATGTCGAAGAAGAAACCCCCCGACCACCATGTCCTGACTCGCCATGACAGGACCCGTCGCGTCCGTGCCGCTGCCAGGGAGCAGAGTCCCCGGCGTCGTCACGGTCTCCCGGCGCACTGCCCTGGGCCAAGAGGACCCGGACGGACAGCCTGGAGACGTCGCTGCTGTAGCCCTCGAACCGTCACGAACCGGTGACGGCGCGCGGTCGCTCGGCCCGCCATCGACGTGCGCAGCAGGCACCTGCACACCGTCCTGCACGGGCGTCTGCGCCAGCGCAGGCGACGGCCCAGCACCGTCCAGCCCACCGCCGCTAACCGTCGCGCCTGGGCGAGAGCCTCCTGCTCCCCACCCCGCGCCGCTGTAGCAGGGCCGGAAGGCGATCGACCCACCATCCGCTGGTCGATGCTGCTGGCCGCTGCCGCCTGGGCGGCGAACAACTGTGTCCCGCTCGGCCCGGCAGACGATTATCGGGTGGTGCCGGCCCTTGACCGCCCACCGTCTGCCCGCCCCGTTTGGGCGGCGGATAAGCTTGCTCCGCCCGGCCCATTAGCCAGCGCCCGGGAGCCACTGGAGCCTGGATGCACGTCGTCCGTCTGCCCCGCCTGGGCGACGGATATCCGTGTGCGACCTGCACCCTGTAACACACCCGAAGAAGCCACGCATGTCGGCGTTTCCACCGAAGCAAGTTTGGCGAGAAAACCGCCTGAGGACTGCATCGAACAGACAATTTCCTTTCCCCGAGGAGTTACCGGGGACAAGTTAATTGGCGTTAATGCATAGTTCTTCAGCAGCTCCAACGCCTCTGTATGTGCCGCGTCACCACCATCAGCAGGGGACGAGTCAATAGCCATGCTCGTAGCATCCCCCACTTCACCGTCTAAGCCAGCGGCAGAGTCAAGCACATCATCACAGACCCCTCTCGTAGAGGACTCGGAAGGCGTCTTCAAGTCGCACATATAAGGTACGGAATCTGGCTCTGGCACAAAATCCTCAGGCTCAGGGCGGAATGTGAAGCCATACCCTTTTAGACGTAGCACACCATCCGTGTTCATGTAAGGACCCACCTCATCGACTTTGTTTAACACCTCGTCATCTGACAGCGCCATCCGCAACCGAATAATACCTCTGCGACATAGAGCCAAGAGGTCCACATCCAAGGTAATACCGATGAGAGAGCCAACCGCCCACAGACCTAGGAAGTGTCGCAATGAATTTGGCACCCCTTCCACACGCACCCACGCCTGGTAGAACTCTAGTTTAGGCATTCTAACATTGGTATCAGAGCGTTGCTCTAGGTTGCTAGTTTTGTTTCGGTAAAAGGATTGAAAAGAAAGAACCAAAAGAAAAATTCTCCACCCAAAAGTCAAACCCTAAATCCCTAACAGAAAGAGAAGGGAGAGGGGAAAAGGATTGCTCACCTGGCAACTGTGCGCCGCCAACATGGCCGCGCCGTTCCTCTCGCTTTCGGTCACGCATCGGCAAGCCGAGGCGCTCGGATCGAAGAACATCCGGGGAGGAAAGGTACATAGCGGCCAAACCGCTCGACGGCGGCGCACCCACCGCAAGGGGGATGCGCAACAGGCGAGGGGGATGGCAGCGGTGATAGATGGTCGCCGTCGTGCGCAGCTGTCACCGCGGACGAGCAGTGGCTCTCCCATGGCGCTCTCCCTCCTGTGTGTCTCTCTCTCACAGAAAGGGGATGGGAGAGGAAAGAGAGGAGTGAAAAGAGAGCGGCCAGCTCGGCGGCGCTCGTCGCTTCGCGGCGGAGCGCGCGCGAGGCGCGGTGGCCACCGGCGATCGTCCGGGGCACAGCGAGCCCGTGGGGGCAAGAGACAGAGAAGGGGGCGCGTGGGGGAAAGAATGAGCTAGGGTTCGATCGATTCCGGTCGCTGCCCATTTTTCTTCTAGCGAGATCGGCGCGTGGCCGTCCGATCAAAATCGACGGATGAGATTGAAACCCTAATACGCCCCGGGCCAGCAGGCCGAAAGCGGTTAGGCGAGCGGGCCAGATGTGCCTTTTTTCGCCAGAACACAGGAGACTGGGGGGCGCGAGCGTGCGACGGTTACGCCGCGTTGCCCTAGCAGGCCGTGGGCCGTTTTCGCATGCGCAAAGGAGCTGGGAGCCATATAGCGAACTGCCGAGCGTGCTCGCTGCACGAAGAGCAGGCCGTGGGCCGGGCACAGAAAAAGGCCGGCCAGGCCGGGTTTTTAACAGTTTTTTCATATATTTCTTTTCTCTGTTCTGTTTTATTTTTACAGAAGCAGAATTAATTGTTTTTTGTCCAAAATTTTGGGAAAATTGATCTAGTTTTTTCCTACTCAATTATTTCCGACGAAATTATTGTTTAGGGAATACAAAAGTGAATGAAATATTCATTTAAATCATAAAGTTTATGAATCATGTATTCATGTTTTTCCGCTGCAAATTGAATAAAAGTGCTCTTAAATAAAGAAAATAGGATTAAAATTGAGAATTATTTTTAAGAGCATATTAAAGTAATAGTTATGATTTATGTTATTAAATAACCAACGTTGTTAATAGCATTATCATAATTAATTGTTATAGTCTCATATATGCTTTTATTGCTATTTTCTGCCCAACGGTGATATAGTCATAATTGCATAAACAGTTGTGTGTTATAATTTTAACCAACGTTGGATTATTACATGCAATTGTTGTTGTTATTTTTCTCACTTCATTGTGGTTTTCAGGAGGGTTCTACTTGATGACATGCATCAAGGATGTCCCGACCCTGAGAGGCGACAACTACAGTGAGTGGAGGAAGAAGGTGGAATTTGCCTTCATCTGTGCAGAGGTTGACTCGGTTGTGGACACTCCACAGCCTGTCAAGCCAAAAGAGCCTGTTAAAGAGGCAACTGATGATGATGCTGCATGGGAAAGAAAGAAAAGAGACCATAATCCTTTGGAGTTGGCATATTCTATTGAAAACAGAAAGTGGCAAACAGCCAATAAAAAGTGCATGGCATTTATAAAGAATACAATTGAGAACGCAATCGTGGGCTCAATTGCAGAGTGTTCTTCTGTTACGTAATACTTAGAAAAGATAAAGAGCCAGTTCACTAGCTCTTCAAAGGTTTATGCCACCCAGTTGATCAAACAACTGGTAACTAAAAAGTACACCGGAGGTGCACATGGCATCCGGGAGCACATACTGAGGATGAGCAACATGGCTGCGAAACTTAAGCCCATGGATGCTGATCTCGAGCTCAAGCCAGCACTGCTTGTCCATCTGATCATGGCTTCACTGCCAAGTCAGTTTGACAACTTTGCGATAAACTACAACATGGCCCCTGAAAAGTGTGATGTTGAAAAGACTATTGCTATGTGTGTTCAAGAGGAGGACATGCTTAAAGCCTCACATGGTGGTTCTGTGAACTATGTGAGGGATAACAAGAAAAGAAACTATAGTCAAAGTCATACTGGTTCTCCTTCAAAACCACATGGGAAAGGTCCCCATCAGCAGCAGCATCAGTACGCACAGAGGTCTTTTCCAGTGGACAAAGACACTTGTCTCTACTTCAAACAGACTGGCCATTACAAGCAAAATTGTGCAGACTATCTAAAGTAACAATGTTGTTTCCTTTTTAAATGAATCCCTGTATACATAGTTTTCCAAATCTACATGGTGTATTGACTCAGGTGCAACTGTTCATGTTGCAAATTCTTTACAGGGATTCAGTTCGACCCGGACCACGCTAAGAAGCAAAAGATGCATTCAGTTCGCTAATGGAGTCCAAGCAGAAGTGGAAGTTGTTGGCAACATCTCCTTGGAGCTAGTTGATGGTTTCACTATTCTGCTTAGAGATGTTTTGTTTGTTCCTTCACTACACAGGAACCTTATCAGTGTATCACGCTTAGACAAAGACAATTATGAGTGTTATTTTGGACATGGCAAATGTGCCTTATGGTGTAATAATATTCATGTGGGGGTTGCTTACCTCCACAATGAGCTTTATTTATTATCTTTGCGTGAAAAAGTTTATTCTATGTCTAAAGTGAATGAGAAAGAATCTGGGTCAAATAACGAACAAAAGAAAAGAAAGGGAACTCATGACTCATCGAAATTATGGCACTGTCGCTTGGGCCATATTTCGAGGGGGAGAATAGAAAGACTAATAAAAAATGATATTCTTCCACCGCTAGAGTTCTCAGAAATAGAGCAATGCAAAGATTTCATTAAAGGAAAGTATGTAAAGCAAATTTAAAAGGGTGCAAACCGAAGTACATCAACACTGGAAATTTATTCACACCGATATTTGTGGACCATTTCCTGTGAAAAGTGTGGATGGTTATGACTCGTTTATAACGTTCACAGATGATTACTCCCGATATGGATACATATATCCAATTAAAGAAAGATCTGAAGCGTTGGATAAATTTAAGATATTCAAGGCTGAAGTTGAAAATCAACATGATAAAAGAATAAAGATAGTGAGATCTGACCGTGGGGGGGAGTACTACGGCAGACACACTCCATATGGCCAAGTCCCTGGACCTTTTGCAAGGTTCTTACAGGAGAATGGAATAGTAGCCCAGTATTCAATGCCGGGCGAACCTCAGCAAAATGGAGTAGCTGAAAGGCGTAACCGTACTCTTATGGATATGGTACGCAGTATGATGAGTTATTCCACTTTACCATTGGGATTATGGATGGAGGCACTTAAAACCGCCATTCACATTCTCAACAGAGTACTAAGCAAGTCGGTGCCCAAAACACCGTACGAGCTGTGGACAGGAAAAGTTCCATCCCTACAGCACCTCAGGGTGTGGGGAAGCCCAGCTGAGGCAAAAGTGTTTAATCCAAACATTGCAAAGTTAGATACCAAAACAGTGAGTTGCCATTTCATTGGCCATCCTGATAGATCAAAAGGTTATCGTTTCTACTGTCCAGACAGATACACAAAGTTTGTAGAAACGAGACATGCGGTCTTCTTAGAGGACGAAATGATGAGGGGGAGCATTGTAACTCAGAAAATTGATCTTGAGGAGAAGAGGGTGTGTGCACCTAATCCGATGATTAAAGAGCCGTTTTTCTCGCTACCTGTTGTACCTGTATCGTCAACCCCTGAGGTTGCGGTGCAAACACCTGTTGTAACTCCAACCATGACAACTAGAGGTGAAGTTTCGGAACCTGCCCGTCAGCAGCCGACTGAACCCGAAGTTGAGCATGAAAGGGAGGAGCAACAGTCTTCTCAAGAGGATGTTCCAGAAGTTGAGGCACGACATGAACAAGAGAATGAAGTTTTTAGAAGGTCTACAAGACGTAAAAAGTCAGCTATTTCTAGTGATTATAAAGTTTATAACACAGAAACGGCGCATAAGGAAGGTGATCCCACCTCATATGAAGAAGCCATGAGAAGACGTCACTCATCTAAATGGGTGGAGGCTATGGAAGACAAAATGAGATCAATGAGTTCCAACGATGTTTGGGACTTAGAGGATATTCCTAAAGGAGCCAAAACAGTAGGCTGTAAATGGGTATACAAAATAAAGTATGACTCTAACAGGAATGTAGAAAGTATAAAGCACGTCTTGTGGCAAAAGGCTTTACACAAAGAGAAGGGGTAGATTACAATGAGACATTTTCTCCGGTCTCATGTAAGGATTCCTTCAGAATCATAATGGCACTTGTTGCACACTTTGATTTAGAGCTACATCAAATGGATGTAAAGACGGCATTTTTGAATGGAGATCTAAAAGAAAAAGTCTACATGAAACAATCCAAGGGTTTATCGTGGAAGGCAAGGAAGACAAAGGATGCCGTCTAAAGAAATCCATCTATGGATTAAAGCAGGCTTCTAGACAGTGGTATCTAAAATTCAATGATACAATAAAGAGGTTTGGATTTAAAGAGAATGTTGAGGATAACTGCATTTATGCAAAGTTCAAAAGCGGGAAATACATTTTCCTAATCTTGTATGTGGATGATATCTTGCTTGCTAGCAATGATGTCAGTCTTCTACGAGAAAAAAAGAAGTTCTTATCCTCAAACTTTGATATGAAGGATCTTGGTGAAGCCTCATATGTTTTGGGCATAGAGATCCACCGAGATAGATCGAATGGAGTCTTAGGACTATCGCAGAAGGCATATTTTGAGAAAGTTCTCAAAAGGTATAATATGCATGCGAGTTCTGCCACACCTGCTCCTATAGTCAAGGGCGATAGTTTTGGGAAATTCCAATGTCCCAAGAACCAATATGAGATTGATCAAATGAAATCAGTACCATATGCTTCGGCTGTTGGAAGCTTACAATATGCACAAGTGTGCACTCGCCCTGACTTAGCTTTTATCACCGGGGTACTCGGTAGATATCAAGAGAATCCAGGCATAGAGCACTGGAAAATGGTAAAGAAAGCATTGTGTTATGCGCAAGGCACCAAGGACCTCATGCTAACATACAGAAGATCTGATTCCCTAGAGATAAGAGGGTATACAGATGCTGATTTTGCGGGAGACAAAGATTATAGAAAATCCACGTCAGGATACGTGTTTACTCTCGCAGGAGGAGCTATTTCATGGAGAAGATCCAAACAGTCAATAGTTGCATCATCCACGATGTATGCAGAATTTATAGCATGTTATGAGGCCACAGGGCAGGCGATATGGATAAAGAAATTTATACCCGACTTGAAATTGCTAGATTGCATTAGCAAACCACTAAAGATGTACTGTGACAACCAGCCCGCAGTATTCTATGCGCACAACAACAAGTCGAGTAATGCTACAAAGCCAATAGAAATAAAGTATTATGTTGTGAAGGATAAAATCCAGGATCAAACTATAAGTCTCGAGCATATAAAGACAAAGGATATGCTTGCGGATCCGCTAACGAAAGGCTTACCACCTAGTGTGTTCAAAGATCACATAGCCGGCATGGGTTTAATGGAAAGCTTATGATTCCTGGATTGAGAGAGGCCCGAAAAGTAATAGTTTTTGTTTCAAAACAGAAAGGTATATTGTAGCTGTCTGATTCCATCGGCAATTGAGCTGTGACGATGAAACATGCTCTATGTACCAATATGTGATGAAACAAGTAAAAGTAAAAGGTATAAAGATAAAAGTAAAAGTTGAGATCAAGGGGGAGAATGTTAGTTTGATCTCTCCCGAGGAGGCCCAACGGCATGCTCGGACTTGTTCTCACGCGCCCTGATCGGGGGCGCCCAACCCTAATAGTTGGTGGGCCCCTGTGATCTGCGCTATATAAAGGTGGTGGGGGCCGGGGCATACGGTACGAGGTTAACCGCGCCGCCAGACACCCCACCAATATTCCCTTCCGATCTAGGGTAAGCGCAAGGCTCACGGGAAGAACCACCGACGCCACCATGTCCACCACCTACACACCGTCGTCGTCCAAAGGTTAAGAAGGTGGTATCTCCCTCTCTCTCCCTCTCAGCTTCTCTCTCGGATCTAATCTCACAGAGCCATAGCAATTGGTTATACCGTGAACATCTAGCCCTAGTTGATCTTGGCATTCTAACACCTAGCCCTCCAACTCTCTCTGGTTCCATCAATTGTATACTAGTTTGCACTCTTAGACTCAGGGACGCCCTAATATCTCTTTTTTTTATTCACAAGTGTGCAATTTTTATGTTAGATCTTGCGTCCTTTGAACCCGCCCCAAACTCATGTCCATGTTCCCTTCAGAAACAAAAAATTTAAACCGCAGTGAATGGTTTATGGTGTGCTTTAAAAGAAATCTAGGCTCGTCTTATCTTTCCAGACAAGTAGCTAACTTTTTTTTTGATAAATGGTTTTATTACTCAAAAAGTTCAAGCATTACACCCGGCCTCTGCATCGTGAGATGCACACAGCCAAAATCCGAAACTGAAAATAAACAGAGCGACAATGCTACAAAACATCCGCTGTAGACTGTCGATGCTATGGAGCCGCAATCCGTAGATCGAGCGGCCATCCATGTGGGATAAAAATATCCCTCGCCACATGCTCCAGTCGTGCGCATGCCTCCGTAAAAAGGCCTCGTAACTCCCCTCGCTGTAATGTGGACCACGAACAGAGAATACATGTGCTCCTGAATAGAACCTGCATACGAGAAAAGTTTTTATCATTGAAAATCTTGTCATTTCTACATAGCCAGAGCGACCAAATAATGGCAAGCGCTCCTACCCTAATAATAGTTTTAAATCGTTTACAAACCCCATTTAACCAATTGCCGAATATATTCGCAACGAAAGTAGGTTGATATAGATTCAAAGCCATTTAGATAGCAGACCATATAGAACCCGCAAATGTGCAATCAAAGAATAAGTGTTTAATTGTCTTATCATGAGATCAAGAAACACACTTAGAACTCCCATGCCAATTACGTTTGACAAGATTATCCTTTGTGAGTATGACCCCCTTACGAAGGTACCACGTGAAGATCTTACATTTTTGAAGATATCGACTGGCATATCCGATTGGATCATAGCACTGTACATGGAGTCCACCGAGAACATACCATTCTTAGTGATCTTCCAACGAAATTCAACAACGTCTGGTGTAAGAGTAACCATCGTTAATCTACCAACCAGGTTTGCCAAGACGCAAGTCGAGGCCCGAGCAAATCTCGTATGAACGTAACATTAGGAGGTGATGTTTGCATGACCATAGCCAGCGTAGCATCCTTATGTCGCGCTATCGTGTAGAAGGCCGGATACTGTTCTCTGAGTGTGGTATTACCTAACCACTTATCCTCCCAGAACCGTATCTGCGATCCATCCTTAATGTTAAATACCCCATAGCGAATAAACATTTTTTTGTTCGCCATGAGTCCAGCCCAAAAGTGTGAATCACCTGGTTTCCACATAACCTGTGATATTGCTTTCGAACCTATGTATTTACGTTTCAGAAGGGTCTGCCATACACCATCTTCGGTTAGTAGTTTAAAAATCCATTTACCAAGTAGGGGTGAATTCTTGACTTGCAGGTCATGAATACCGAGCCCTCCCTGATCTCGTGGACGACAAACTACATCCCATCTGGCCAATCGATATTTCTTTTTCTCGTTGTCACCCTGCCAAAAGAATCTTGATCGGAAATAATCCAATTTTTTTAAGACTCCTTTAGGTAAATGGAAAAATGATATCATATACAGTACCATATTAGTAAGAACTGGATTACTGAGTACCAGTCGTCCACCAAGTGACAACAATTTTCCTTTCCAACTAGCTAGCCTTTTCTGCAAACGCTCTTCGACTTGAGCCCATTCTGCATTAGTCAATCTCCTGTAATGTATTGGTATTCCCAAATACTTAATAGGAAACTGGCCTTGCTCGCAACACAATAGCTCGGTATACTGTGCAACTGCATCTTGTGCCTCGCCAAAGCAGAACAATTCGTTTTTATGGAAATTGATTTTTAATCCGGATAATCGCTCGAACGCTGAAAGAATTAATTTTAGATTCGCCGCTTTGTCCAAATCGTGTTCCATAAAGAGAATTGTATCATCTGCATATTGAAGGATAGACAATCCCCCATCGACTAGATGTGGAATTACTCCCTCAATTAGGCCATTTTCCTTGGCTCGATCGATCATGATTGCTAACATATCTGCCACAATATTAAATAATACGGGTGATAGCGGATCACCTTGTATCAAGCCTTTCTTAGTTTGGAAGTAGCGGCCGACATCATCATTGACTTTGATAGCCACACTACCTCCAACTACGAAACTGCGAACTAGAGTGCACCACTCCTCTGAGAATCCTTTCATTCTCAGAGTCCGTTGTAGAAACTCCCAATTCAGTTTATGATAGGCCTTTTCAAAGTCTATTTTAAGAATTACCCCGTTAAGCTTTTTCGTGTGCAACTCATGTACTGTTTCGTGTAAAGTCACGACCCCATCTAGGATATTCCTACCCTGCATAAAAGCAGTTTGTGTAGGCTTTACCACATGATCTTCCACTGAATTTAGCCTAATAGTTGCAACCCTTGTAAAGATTTTGAAACTATCGTTAAGAAGGCAGATTGGTCGATACTGTTGTATCCTTTCTGCGTTCAAAACCTTAGGTAACAAAACGATTTCCCCAAAATTAAGGCGATACAACTCCAGATGTCCACTCTGTAAGCAATCAAACATCTCTATGAGATCATGTTTAATGATTTCCCAAAAATCCTGATAGAACTCCGACGGACAACCATCTGGACCAGGTGCCTTATTATGTTCCATTTGGAATATAGCCTTCTTTATCTCCTCTTCAGAGAAGGGAGCATTAAGAAAAGCGTTTTCTTCCATTGAAACTTGGGGAATATCATCTGTGCGGCTCTCATCCATGGTGATATGGGCCTACTTCAGGAGCCCCAAACAGATCTTTATAGAACTTTGTGATATGGGCCTTGAGAAACTCTTGTCCCTCAATGAGACCTTCATCCTGATGGAGACTTTGAATCCGTTTTTTCCTATGTCTGCCATTGGCAACATTATGGAAATACCTAGTATTCGAGTCTCCTTCGAGAATGAATTGAGCTTTCGATCTCTGATACCATTTGAGTTCCTCTTCCCGCAACATTTGTGCTACTTTCGCATTGGATTGACTTTTTAGTTCAACCTCTTGCGAAGATAACAACCTAGTTTCTGCGAGTCGGTCTAACTCATCAATAATGGAACAAAGACGCTCTTTCTCCTTCTTAAGCATCCCGGTCGTATGTCTCGCCCAACCACGGAGATATTTACGCACATTGCGCATTTTATTATTCCATCTCCGTATTGGGTTATCACCTAAGACCGGTTTGTGCCAGAATTTCTTTACTAGTTCATCAAAACCATCTCGCAAAAACCAACCTAGTTCAAATTTGAACTGTGTCTGGCCTTTTGGTCTTGATGTGCCAGTTGAAAGAAGTAGGGGAGCATGGTCCGATAGAGACTCAATACGTTCTAGAGCACGTACCGTTACCAAAGGGAACTTATCTTCCCAATAGGTACTCATTAATACGCGATCTAGCTTTTCGTATGTAGGCTCCGGCAGACTATTTGCCCAGGTGAACTGTCGTCCGGACATGTAAACCTCTCTCAAATCCAAGCTATCAATGACAGCATTAAACAAGAAAGGCCAATGACCATCAACCCGCCCCCGGCTTTTCTCATGTGGAAACCTTAGCAAATTAAAATTACCACCAATTAAAATTGGATGTGGATTATTATTAGCCAAGTTAACCAACTCACGGAGAAAAGCCTCCTTAAACTCTTCCTGGGCAGCACCATACACAGCGACCAAGCTCCATATGAAATTGTCGGCACGGTTACGGAGGTGTAATTTGATATGAAAATCACCATCCGACCTTGCTAACACATCAAAGGAGTCAGTTTTAACGCCTAGTAAAATGCCACCCGATCTACCACGAGGGGGGATAGAGTGCCAAGTAAAGTCGATACCACCTGATAGGCGGTTCAGAACACTCACTTGGAAATCTCTCCTCCCTGTTTCGGAGATAGCCAAAAACTCCAAATCGTGATCCCTGACGTACTGTGCAATATTCAAATGTTTAGCCAAGTCTCCAAGACCTCTGCTATTAGTGAATAAGCCATTCATCGGGAAACAATTGGATTTTTAGGCGGTCTCGCGGTGTTTCGCGGTGAGTTTTTCCTCTTTTGTTTAGCGGTTTTGGATTTCCGGCCGGAAGCGTATAGATCAAATAAAGATCCAAGCCCGTCCTCATCCAATCCCACCTCAGTCACTTCCCCCACTAGATGTGATAAAAGATGTCCATCCAAAGAGGCATACGCTGAATCATTATCCATGTGAGGTATGTCCACCATGGGAGAAGCACTCGGATTGACCGTCGGCTTAACCGTTAAACGATCATATTCCATATGCTTCAGCACATTAGTGGACAACGTGATCTCCTTATCATTCTTCCCTAATGAAACACCAACTACACCTAGGCTAGAGGATAACTTGGTACTTGAAAAAGAAAGAAATGATCTATGATTAGAACCCGTACCCTGTGGTGTAGCCGCGTACAATGCCGCCTTGCGCCGCATGGCCTTAGACAACGCGTCCTCGTCCGTCGATGAAGCCCCATCCGCAGCCACGCGATGGCGAGCGCTCCGTCTCAGCCCACCTTTAGGCTGCCCAAGAACCACGGAGGAGGGCGCCACGCCGGAGGGGGGTGATGTCGAAGAAGAAACCCCCCCGACCACCATGTCCTGACTCGCCATGACAGGACCCGTCGCGTCCGTGCCGCTGCCAGGGAGCAGAGTCCCCGGCGTCGTCACGGTCTCCCGGTGCACTGCCCTGGGCCCAGAGGACCCGGACGGACGGCCCGGAGACGTCGCTGCTGTAGCCGCCGAACCGTCACGAACCGGAGACGGCGCGCGGTCGCTCGGCCCGCCATCGACGTGCGCAGCAGGCACCTGCACACCGCCCCGCCCGGGCGTCTGCGCCAGCGCAGGCGACGGCCCAGCACCGTCCAGCCCACCGCCGCTAACCGTCGCCTGGGCGAGAGCCTCCTGCTCCCCACCCCGCGCCGCTGTAGCAGGGCCGGAAGGCGATCGACCCACCATCCGCTGGTCGATGCTGCTGGCCGCTGCCGCCTGGGCGGCGAACAGCTGTGTCCCGCTCGGCCCAGCAGAAGGCGACCGGGTGGTGCCGGCCCCTGACCGCCCTCCGTCCGCCCGCCCCGCTTGGGCGGCGGATAAGCTTGCTCCGCCCGGCCCATTAGCCAGCGCCCGGGAGCCACTGGAGCCTGGCTGCACGTCGTCCGTCTGCCCCGCCTGGGCGACGGATATCCGTGTGCGACCTGCACCCTGTAACACACCCGAAGAAGCCACGCATGACGGCGTTTCCACCGAAGCAAGTTTGGCGAGAAAACCGCCTGAGGACTGCATCGAACGCACAATTTCCTTTCCCCGAGGAGTGACCGGGGACAAGTTAATTGGCGTTAATGCATAGTTCTTCAGCAGCTCCAACGCCTCTGTATGTGCCGCGTCACCACCATCAGCAGGGGACGAGTCAATAGCCATGCTCGTAGCATCCCCCACTTCACCGTCTAAGCCAGCAGCGGAGTCAAGCACATCATCACAGACCCCTCTCGTAGAGGACTCGGAAGGCTTCTTCAAGTCCCACATGTAAGGTACGAATCTGGCTCTGGCACAAAATCCTCAGGCTCAGGGCGGAATGTGAAGCCATACCCTTTTAGACGTAGCACACCATCCGTGTTCATGTAAGGACCCACCTCATCGACTTTGTTGAACACCTCGTCATCTGACAGCGCCATCCGCAACCGAATAATACCTCTGCGACGTAGAGCCAAGAGGTCCACATCCAAGGTAATACCGATGAGAGAGCCAACCGCCCACAGACCTAGGAAGTGTCGCAATGAATTTGGCACCCCTTCCACACGCACCCACGCCTGGTAGAACTCTAGTTTAGGCTCAACGTCTTCCGGCTTCCACTTACTGAACAACAGCCTAGTAGATTGAGATGGCACCCCAAAGTCTATCCCATCGAACCTCTCCAACTCTGCCACCGACAGGAACACGACCTTGAAACGGTTCTCACCAGCAGGCAGCGCCTCCCACTTCCACCGCGGGGTGGAACTCATGCGAGCAACCGTCATCTCGACCTATTTCGCCGTAGCTGCAGTGCCTACCACCGAGACCAGCGCTACCGGTCCCCCAGACGCGCCCCCCTCCTGAAACAAGTTATCCGGGAACTGAGAGAACATTGTATGAAACCTACCAATCCCTCCAATGGACACTGTCGGCTTAGGGAGCCTGAGAGCAGGGCACTTCTTCATGGGATGCTTCTTGGAATCGCACACGTAGCAGTAGTGTTCCACCGGACAATCTTTTGTTGCATGCGTGTCCACCTCGCATTTCCAACACCTGGTCTTCCGAACCACTGCAGCCGTGGCAATGTCAACCCCCACGGGTCCAGCGGCGGCAAGCACCTGCTGTTCAACCATGGGAGTTGGTCTTGCTACAGATGCCTCGAGTGTCCCAGTAGTCGCTGCGACCGGAGCCAACTTTTTCTTCTTGTTCTTGCGTCTCACCACACCCGTTGCTGCCACCGTGCCAACCGCAAACCCATGCCCTGTCGGTGCCGCCGCAGCAGCTGCGAGCAACGGAGCCGCTGCGGGAGCCTGAACCGCCACTAGGTTAGCGACCGGCGCCACGCTTGGACCCGCGATCACCGCCGCCGCATGAGCCAAGCCAGGCAAGGGTGGCATCAGCCTAGGGTTCGGGGCCAACCCCTGCTGCATGGGCGCGAATGACGGGGGCCCGGCCATCGGCCTGGCCACGCCAGCCGCCACGCCGCGCCCAGTTCCTGCGCCCGTCTGCGCGCCGCGGCCCGCGTCGCGACCACGACATGCTGGTGCCGGCCCCGGGGGCCGGATTCTGCTCGTAGCTCCCGCGCGTTGGGGAGCCGCCATCTGCGAGGACAGCGAGATCAGGACCTGCAGAAAGGACCTCCGGCTCGGCGAGGACGAGGAGACGATCTGGGGAGATTTCTTGGCAGGAGGAGGCGCTGTCGATGAAACGATCGTATCACGAACCCTAGTCCGCTCCGACTTGGACCAGAGATATGCGGAAGCCGAGTGGAAGTGGCCCCATGGCTTTGAGTTGGGCCCAGCGGCCCCACGAGACGTTTGAACCGCGGCCGCCGCGCTCGATTCCGCTGATTGCGGATCGCGGATCGCCTGGCGCTCCCTCGCCGGGCTTCGTCTTCGATTCCACCGCGGCCATGAACTCCTCTGGGAAGAAGTCACCAAGGCACGGGACCGGAGTGATCCGCGGACGAGGGACAGGCCCCCTCCATCCGACGTGTACCCCCGAAACCCGCAGACGGCGCCCCATCGGACTCGCCGACGTAGACGTAACGGGGCTCGTCGAGGAAGCATCTGCCTAGTCCACCTTCGATGCCGACCGCGACATGCCCTTTGCATGGCCCTTCTCCCAGAACCGAGAGTCCCTCGTCGGGAACCCCGCGCCGGCCCAGAACTCCGCCGCCCGCACCTCATCGGCCACCGCAGGACGATCAACGACGGCGTCCGAAACTTTCCAGACGTCACCGAGCACCTCCTCCGCCGCCGCAATGGCGACGCCCGCAGCGCACGCGTCAGCACCCACAACTTCTTCAAGAACCCCAAAACGAGACCCCCCCCCCCGCTCGGAGCCGTCGGAGTCGCGGAGAGGAGAGGGTCTCCCGGGGCCAGGGAGAACCGTCGGCCGCGAGAACGCGCGACATCCGCGAGGGGATCGCCCGGGGGCGGTCCTATCGCCATCAATTGGCTATGCTTGACAAGTAACTAACTGACCTAAAAGCCTAAAAGGTACAGCAAATGCGCCTGCATGCTTGCCGAGATAATTTTTTCCTGCGCTCCCAGACTGCCGTGCCGGGAACGTCGACAGACAGAGAGCGTCCCACGTATTTCCGTTAGGGACCACCACTGGTAGAAAATAGGCCTATAGTCCCGGTTCGCAAGGGCCAGTAGTCCCGGCCGCTCAACCGGGACTAGCTATGCGCGACTAAAGACCCCCCCTATAGTCCCGCCATTTACGGACCGGGACTAAAGGACCGTCCACATGGGCGCCAGGGATCCGTCGCGGCGGAGGACCTTTAGTCCCGGTTCTTGTGGCTAACCGGGACTGAAAACCTGCGCAGGTTTAGGGTTTTAGGCCCCCTAAACCTGGTTCCTTTTTAATTTGTTTTGTTTTATTTCTTTTATATTTTATTTTGTGTTTTATTTTAATTTTGATGAAGTTTCAGTACACATATATATATATATTTTACGATACTATATACATGCATATATATATATGAAATTTCAAACAAGGAGAATTCAATAGGAATATATAATATATATTCAATATCGGGTGACCATATATACAACCTCGAACAAGTTTCCATATTACACAATTAAGATGGATGACCATACACAAATTCGAACAATTAAGATGGCTTATGCGTATAATAGTCATCATTGGTGGACGCATGGTACTCTCCTTCCTTAGCGATGACATGCCTAAGGATAAATCCTGCTATTTCCTCTTGAATTGGTCGGAAGCGAGCTTCTGGAGTAAGCGCCCTCTGCAAGTTATTGAGACCACTCCGCGTGATCTCGTCCTTCTTCCTCTCAGAGATTTCTTTCCGTATGTTCTCACAGACATAGTATCCACATAGACCGGTCCCCGGTGGCTGCTTATCCACACCTTTGACCACATTTTTAAATTGTAGCTGAAGTTTGAATCCACCGACATGTCCAAGTGAGAACCGTCTCCAAACTCTACATTGCAAATAAAATTAAATGAACAAGGGAGTTATTAGCTTAGGAAATGAACAAAAGAGACCGATCGATATAGAGCGCAAATGATTGAAAAATAATTACCTTTGCATCATTTTTCTCATGTCGATCCAAAGATCTGTATTTGAATTCATAGAGTCAAAGATCAAAACTATGGAGTTCTGAAGATCAATTTTTAGCAGAATTCAATGGAACCTGCGGACACGTTAGATGCACAGTCATGCATAACTTATCGATTAGACATACCATGCATGGAGTAAACAAAAGAGAATGGGAACATGAGAGAAACACTTACCCAAAAAGGTAAGGAAATAGAATATATCTTTTGGATTCATGCTTTTTAAAAAAATTGTACAAGTCTTTCTCCACATCTTTGGGGTGACGTTCTAACATAGTTCCATTAATGATTTGTGGGTCAATGAACCCAACATCATGGATGAGTCGTATTTTGCATTCACAAATCTTCAATCTGCATAATAGCGTACGCAACAATATAGTTAGGACAATATATATATATATATATATATATATATATATATATATATATATATATATAGTGTAGGCAATGAAGAACGAGATGAGGTAGAAATAGATCACTTACAGAACGTAGCAACTCAGGATAGATTTCTCGAGCTCACGCAGATTGAACAGCTGGAACAATTCACTCATCTCAACTGTTACAGAGTACTTTTTAGTGTGATGCTACTCTGTATAATCCACATACACAAATTCTTTGTCGGTCCATGTTATGAAATGTTTGTACCAACGTAGCAGAGGTTGCATTAGTGGTGGTAGATCCTTTTTCCTTCGCAGGCTCGACGAGAGGTCCTTTCTTCTCATATTGTAATCCTACCTCAGCCACTGGCGCATCGTCTAGGCCTAAAAAGAGACGAAGAGATATACCGGCCTCGGACGCATTTTGCATGGCAGTAGGTACAGTCAATCCCATTGCTGCCACAGCATTTATGACCTCGGGGTCCTGTTCCGGAGCGGCTTTCACTATGAGCGGGGAGATCGATTGTTTACTCTGCATCCCGAGCTGGGCAACTTGTTTCCCGCTTTTTTTCATTTTTCCTTTTCCTTTCTCCTCCTCCACTATTTTTGCTTTCTCCTCCTCCAATATTCCTGCTTGCTTACGAAGTTCAATTTCGTAGTCTTTAGGCAAATTATTCACGGCTTGGGACACTGTCGACAAAAAACCCGTAGCCCAATAGTCTACAATCGGAGGGAATACTTCCTTGGGCTCAGGCTCCTTTAGCGCCTTCAGTCGGCCCTTCCATTTGTCAACGTCATCCTTCACGGCCAATTTGGTTTCAGCATCACTAAGTTCCCACGGCCTTGGGGGGAGAGGCTTCAGTGATGGCTCCGGTACCCGTGTGGTCTTAGGTACATAAGGCTTCGGGTTAATAGACCAAGAGCAGTTTGCCTTGCTGTCCGCCTGCCTCTGTTTCTTCGCTGGAGGAGGAATGGGGGGCGACGTCTGCTTATCCTCCGGAGAAGGAATGGGGGGCGACGACTGATTATCCTCCGGAGGAGGAATGGGGGGAGACGGCTGCTTTTCCTCCGGAGGAGGAATGGGGGGAGACGGCTTCTTAACCGCCGGAGGAGGAATGGGGGGCGACGGCTGCTTAACCGCCGGAGGAGGAATCGGGGGCGACGACAGCTTACCCGCCGGAGATTGTGGATCGGGGGATGGCGTCGAATGGCGTGAAGGAGGCGTAGGTGAACCAGCACCACCACCACCACCACCACCAGTCTAACATCCAAGTATGAAAACACCCTAGTTGTTTTACTTCCTTGTTTTATTTATGCAATGCATCATGGCATCATCCTCATTTTACTTATGTTTGCATTGTTTTCATAATGAACCAACCCTTGTTTTCACACTTGTCTGTTACAATCTTTTCAAACAAAGAATTGCAAAACAAAACCTCCCTTGTTTTCCAAATAATTCACTAAGTTTCACTTCTCAAATTGTTGCTTTAAATCAAACCAATATTCCAATCAATTAATTCAAATCATTAATTCCTAAACCATTTTCCAATTCAAACCAATCCTTAAAAGTCAGTATCTTTTGAAACCATAAAATCCACCACACAATTGCACTCTTTAAATCCTTCTAAAAACCCTAGGGGTAACCCTATTCAAATGCATGTTTTCTTAATGGTTTATTAATATTAAAATTCCCCAAATTTGGTTTCAAACACAACTATCATTTCAAAACTCAATTTTTGAAATCCAAAGTTGGAATATGGTTTCTAATTATCTAATTAGCTTAACTAAATTTTTCTGGAATTTTTCTTAAATAAAACTTTAACATTTTTCTTCCAAAAGCAAATGCTACAAAAAAAAACAGAGAAAAATAAAAACGAGCAGCACCTAACTGCGCGCACGGCAGCTACGCGGCCCAGCCCAACCTAGCCTACGCGCGCGCCAACCAGCCCGCCTAACTCCCCGATACCGCTTCGCGATTCGTGCAATGTTCTAATCGCCTTCGTCACCCCGTACGGCATCGCATCGGCCGGTGCCACCGCGGCACCGCGCGCGACGCCGGCGGCCGTCCCATCGCGCCGCGCCTATAAAGCCCCCCTAGGCACCTGGCAGGTACCCTAGCTGCTAGGGTTCCTCGCTCCCCGCTCCGCGCCGCCATCTCCTCCCTCCTCGACGTCCTCCACCTCTCTGTTTTTCTTCCCGCCGGCGAGCTTCTGAATCCAGCCATGGCGCCGCCTACCTGAACCTCCTCCACCACCCGTAGCCACCGAAACGGGCTCGCCTCTTCGTCCTCTACCTTTTCGACACCCGCAACCACCACGGTAAGCCCCAATTCGCCGCCGCGATCCTACTCCCTCTCCGGCCACTGCGCCAAGTTTTCTGAACCCGAGGACCTCGTCGCCGATTGCAGGTCCTCTCGCCGTCATTGAGCACGGGAACCTCATCGCCACCATCTCTCCTACCTGTTCGACACCGGAGCCACGCCAGAGAAGCACCAGGTCCTCGCCGCCGTCCTCGTCCCCTCCGCTGCAGGCCTCCGTCGTCAGAACGGCCACGGCAACCCCACGGTGAGCTCCACCGTCACCTTCCCCTCTCCCTCTGCTGCTTGCGCATGAACCAGTGCACGTTCTGCACTAGCACGCGCACACCTCACCGCAGCGAGCACGTCCCCGTTGATCTCATCGCCGGCGAGGCATGTTTCTGTCGAAGAAACATTTCGTCTTCAGTTACTTTCAGTTAACGCAACGAAGGAATGCTAACCTGAATGAGTCGCTTCCTCTGTCAACTGAACGAGAACAGCGCATTGGTATTGCACCTGGTGCGCGCAACGAGTGGTTGCGGGTTCGAGCCCCCGCAAGCACAAACCTTTTTTGGGTTTTTCCTCTCCAGCGCCCAGGCCCACCAGTCGGTGGCTGGCACTGCCACGCGGGCGCGTGTGCGCCACGCTGGCCCTCTGGCCTACGCGGCAGTGGGAGTGTGTAGGTACCAGTGCGGTACAAAAAGGATTTCTGCGCATTTCCAAAAATTACAAATTCATTTTAATAAACAGATTTAAAACAAAACTTCAAAATTGTACCAGTGCGGTACAAAAAGGATTTCTGCGCATTTCCAAAAATTACAAATTCATTTTAATAAACAGATTTAAAACAAAACTTCAAAATTCAATATCTTTTGTTTTATAACTCCAATAAATACAAACTGTATATGTTTTCTGTCCCAAATTTTATAATCTTTCCAAATAACTTATTTGTGTTCTGTTTTGAGTTTTCAAAATACTTTTAAAATTCAAATTTGAGTAATTCAAATGTAATTTGTAATAATTCATAAGTAATTCATACTAATTCCAAATAAGTCAAATAAAATATGTTTTTAATACCTTTTTGAATATCCTATTCAAATATAAAATTTGTTTCCTGGTTTGAACAATTTAAATTGCCTAAACATTTTAAATCTTGTTTAATTCAATTAAAACTTGTTTAATATTATTTAATTCATAATTAAATAATCCAAAGTCCAATTTCAAAATGTGAAACATGTAATCCAACTAAAATTTGATAACCTTTTCAAATATCAACTTTGTTATTTGTTTTGCACACTTTAACTTGATGAAAACAACCACTACTTGTTTCACACCATTAAGTAACAATAATTTCCACACTTGATAAATGTTTTCTAAACTTGTTAACTATCATTCCAATTGCATTTAAATTGTTATCTTATTGTTTTCATCATGCATGCATCATGTTTAACTAACTACACTTGTTAATCAAATGTAGATCATTGCTTCAACTTAAACCATTTGCATCCATATGCAATTCCCATTGCATATGGGTCCAATTAAATTGTGATCTCTTGTTAACTAGTTTATTTTGATGCAATCATTAACTTGTCATGCATCATCTTGATTGTGCACAATGCCATGGCAATGATTGTTTACATTCCTGTTTTGCTTGTTTGCTTCTTCTCGAATAGACGACGACTACGTTGAGACCGACGATCCTTACGACACCACTACCCAGGACCTAGCTCAGTACCCGGCTGTTGAGCTTCCAGGCAAGTTATCACTCACATGAATCATCGAGTTCCTTTCCACACTTGTTGTCGATACAATCTTTTTGTCTACTATTGCTAGCCCTATGTATCGTTGCTTGTTCTCCGAACCTATCACATGATACCCTGAACCAATGATATTGCCTTACCTACAGCCTTTGCTTGTTGCCTTAGTCTTACCTAGCATGCTTAGGGTTGCTTTTACTCGAGTCTGTTGTCGGTTACTACTTTTACTATCTTATTATTTGTACCGGGGCTCGAATGTTAATCAATCAATCCTGTTAATTGCTAATGGTAATAATAATTTGATGATAAGGCACCGGCAGGAGGCCCATGAGAGGTTTTGGAGCCTGCTAGTGTCGACCCTAATAGGAAAAGGGTCTTGTCTACTGATCCATGATGAGCGCACTAACCGCATGTGGGAAGCGAGTATGGGCGCCCCCCTCAACTTGACCTGATTCGCATCTCGTCCAAATCGCCTCATTTAGTTCGTGTTTTCCATTTGCCGCATGCATGTTTTTGCGAGCCCAGCGCAGGGTGGAACTTTTGTAGTCGGCATATAGGGGGACACGGTCTTAGAGTGCTATGAGGGTCCCTTTTCTTCGGGGCTTGATTAGCCGTGCGCCCAAGGTTCTTTGGGCTTGATGCGAAGAATGGTTGGTTGTGTAGAGTACCCCGCTTGGTGGGAGGCATCCCATCTGGCGGGTTATTCTTGCGTGTACGGACAAATTGGTGCAACCCTGCAGGGATAATCTTCTCGAGAAGCCGTGTTTTCCGCGGTTATGGATTACTTGGTGAAAGTACTGGCTAACAAGTACTCAGGACAACTTCAACATAACTATCAACCATGTTTCACCCAATGATTAATAACCTGACTAGTAATAGGTTATTCACACAATAACTTGATTCACCTTATTACAACTGTGTGAGTTATCCTCGGATTGCTTCTTTGGATAAGGGGCGAGGTCCAGGATGGGTTTGGTTGAAGTTATCTTTCAGTTGGTTACAATCCTCGATCTTATCTTATTCTGTTAGCCGGAACTTGTAGTTATTTTCTGTAGTTGGTTAGAGCAGCCAGCAGCAACTTTCATATCACCCCTTTCTTCCGTTGATCCCAAGCATCTATGCTTGTGTTGACGGGTAACTCCTTGATGAACTGTGAGTCTTGCTTGCGAGTACATCAAATGTACTGACCCCGTTGGGGCTATGGTTTACGCAGAGTACGACTACGACTACGATGCTTCTCAGGACGGCTACTTCGTGGAGTTTGACGAGACTGCAGACGAGTAGTTAGCTGGACCAGGGCTGGATCCAGGACCTACGTGGATGGGCTTCGTCTTCTTTATTTCCTCCGGCTTCTTAAGCCTTTGGTTTTGTCTGTACTCAGACACCGTTGATTGCTTCCGCTGATGTAATGAATGATATGTTGGGACATGTGTCCTCTGGATGACTGTATTCGCTATTTCTGCCTTAGTGAAGGCCATTTGCAACTTTATTTATATCTTTTGTGTCTTAGAGACAGTTTGTGTTATCATTTCGTTCAAAACTGTTGACGTACAGTGCGTGCTTGATTATGAAGTACGTCGACATTAGTGCCTTAGGTTCCTAGCGGATAGTTTACTTCGACGGTGGAAGCAGGGCTTGTGTTGTCGCGCATAAGCGCAGGCCTACCAGGAAGCTGGGACGTGGGAGCAGGTATGCCCCATAATCCAAGCACCTGACTTCCAGTTCGTGCGATGAGTATCCTCTAGAAACCTTGGGTGCGACAAATGGTATCAGAGCCTGTCTGCCTGTAGGATCCCTTTTTACTGGTCGCAGTTGAGTCTAGAAACTATTTTGTAGCTATATAGGAAAAATTAAACGTGAGAGTAGGAATTCTGCCATTTTTCTTCTTTCCCCACCCACCCACCCTTTTCTGGTAAGGAAGTGCAACGTTGTTTTCTGTTCTCATCTAAAATTTTCAAGTTAGGATTTCACGTGTTTTGGGTTCTCCGTAGTACCTCAGGTTTTTGGTCTCGTTTTCCCGATGTTGCTTCAATATCATGCTTTCCCTCAAGAACCTATCGTCCATTGAAACTTGTTGTTGTTTCCACTTCCATTGTTTCTACCGGAGTCTAATCAAATTCCCAAAATAATCTGCAGATGGGTCTCAGCTACTACCCGCAGGTGGTGCGGATGACCCGTTGCGAGGACACTGCCGGTTTTCCGGAGACGCTGAGGGACATGGTTACCTATCTGGGGTTCCGTTGGGCACCAGAGTACCAGGTCTACGAGCACCAGCGCGAGTTCGACCAGACTTTCTACCGAGCCATCGTCTACATTGTGTCGGATGATGGCAGGAGCATAGTCCACCGCTACGAGGCCGTAGGCACCACTGTGGACATGGCAGTGCAGCAGGTCGCGTATGTGGGTCTCACTGTCCTACGTGCTGACTACTGGGGGTTTGATAGATCTATCTATCGTCACATCCCCCGTGGTTACATCACGTCGGCGGGAGTTCACTTCACTGTCCACCGCGACATGGATACCTACGAGTCTGATAGCGACAGGCTGTGCACCGCTGCTCAGTTCGTCGGGCACAGTGACGCCGTTGCTTCCACACTTGCTCAGGAGTTGGCCTCAGTCAGGGACCAGCTCTACCACGCGTTGACGCGTCTGGCTACGTACACCACAGACTTCGTTGGAGACGAGCTCTTTGCGCGTTTCACTCAGCCAGCTGGTTTCCCTCTGCCAGATGCTGGAGGTTACGAGCCGATCAGGGGTCCACTTCTCAACCTTGGAGCAGGTTACACTGGTATCCCTCTCTTTGGAGCACAGGGAGAGGATGCTTTCTACTTCACCACACCGAAGGTCCCTCTCCGAGCAGTTCCTATCTACATGGATCGTCGTGATACTTACTTCCGTGAGCTGACTCCTCCTCGCCGTACCACTCTCCGTACTCGCCGCCGTCCTGCGTGATGAGCATGGGAGTACCGATGTATCCATTACTAGCTGTGTCTAGTTTATCCTTTCGTTTTCGAACCATGTATTGGTCTGTTGGATATTCTGATGTATTTGAACATGTGATGATGTACCTATTGGTTATCTATTCATGCGTCGGAATAATCTATCTTTCGGTTACCAAGTCTATCATGTTCTATTGTTGTGCTAAAATGCATTTCTGTTCAGGATGCCTCCAACCAGGAACAACCCGCCTCCGCCACCACCAATGGGGGAACTGTTAGCTCAGATGACCCAAGTGGTGACACAGATGGCCCAGTTCCAGGCAAATCAGCACACTCACCAGAATGCTCCAAGGGTCACCATCAAGGACTTCCTCAGCTTGGGCCCGAAAGCTTTCGTGGCAACACGTGAGCCGCTGGATGCTGATGACTGGATCCGTGACGTAGCAAGAGCTCTGGAGATTTCTCATGTTGCGGAAGAGGATAAGGTCAAGTATGATACCTACCTACTGAAGGGTCAGGCAGCGACTTGGTGGGAGAACTACCAGACCATGAGAGCTGGCTATCCTATCACCTGGGGCTGTTTCAAGGATGCCTTCCTGAAGCACCACATCCCAGATGGTCTCACGGAAAGTATGCGTGAGGAATTCTGCTCTCTCAGACAGGGCAAGCTGGACGTCCTCGGCTACCAGAACGAGTTCAACCGTCTCGCTCGGTACGCTGGTGACGAAGTGTCCACTGAAGCCAAGAAGATGGCAAGGTTTCGCCGAGGTTTTAACCCGGAACTGAAGTACGCTCTCACCAACATCAAGTGCAAGGACTTCGTCGAGCTCGTGAACACCGCGCTCAATGAGGAGAATGGGCGCAAGGCGTTCGAAGATTCGCGCAAGCACTCGCGTGAGGGTGGTTCCTCCTCCAACATGACCACCCCTTCGCAGAAGCGCCGCATCTGGGTGCCAAACAGTGCTGTCACTCGGGCTCCAAATGCCCAAGCTTCTCCAGGCTTTGGTCCCCGCCCACCCAACCCATCTCAGATGCAGGGTCAGAGGTTTCCGGTGGGGCAGCCAAGGCCAGGTCCTTCTCGTATCGTCACTTGCTACAAGTGCAAGGAGACTGGACACTATGCTGATAAGTGCACTCAGAAGCAGCTACCACCTCCTCGCCCCAACACCAACCAGGCTATGGTTCGTGCTCCTCCGGCTAAAGCCTTCAACTCCAACAACAGGCCTGTCGGGAGGAACGCGAGGGTGAACCATATCAAGGCCGACAAAGCTGATGAAGCTGCTGACGTCGTTCTCGGTATATTACCCGTAAACTCTATTCCAGCTAAAGTGTTGTTTGATACTGGAGCATCGCATTCGTTCGTGTCAAAGATCTTTGCTACAACGTACAATTTACCTCTGGTTCCACTAAGCAATCAAATCTATGTTCACTCTCCGGGAACTAAAATGGTTACTTCCAAGTTAAGCATGGACAATCAAATTATGATCGGAGGTCGCATATTCCTTGCTTCACTCATGTTACTGGGAAATTCTGACATTGATGTCATTCTGGGCATGGATTGGTTGAAGACCAACAAAGCAAAAATTGACTGTGCTCAAAAGTCAATAACTCTCTCCCACACTTCAGGCCAGATAGTCTATTCTCCATGTGGATCAAGTTCTGTTCAGCTGTTCAACCTCGATGCTAAAGCTCTTCCTGCAATTGAGAATGTTCCGGTGGTTTGTGAATTCCCTGACGTCTTTCCAGAAGAGTTGCCAGGGATGCCTCCGGACAGAGCGGTTGAGTTTGTGATCGAGCTTGAGCCAGGTACTGCTCCAATCTCTAAGCATCCATACAAGATAGCTCCTCCTGAACTGAAATTGTTGAAGGAGCAAATCGATATGTATATGGAGAAAGGGTACATTCAGCCTAGTTCCTCCGCTTGGGGTTGCCCAACCCTGTTTGTTGCCAAGAAGGACCAAACAAAAAGACTCGTGGTTGACTATCGTCCTCTCAACGAGAAAACCATCAAGAACAAGTATCCAATTCCTCGTATCGATGATCTTTTTGATCAACTTGCTGGTGCCTCAATATTCTCAAAGTTGGACTTGAGGATGGGTTACCATCAAATAAAGATCAGAAAGGAAGATATTCCTAAGACAGCTTTCACCACTCGTTACGGTCTATATGAATACACCGTCATGTCCTTTGGTCTCACCAATGCACCGGCGACCTTCTCTAGACTCATGAATTCTGTCTTCCATGAATACCTCGACAAATTTGTTGTGGTATATCTTGATGACATTCTTGTCTACTCAAAATCCGAGGAAGAGCATGAAGAACATCTTCGTCTCACTCTCATGAAACTCCGCGAGCATCGTCTGTATGCCAAGTTCTCCAAATGTGAGTTCTGGATTTCAGAAGTTGCGTATCTTGGTCACATCATCTCTGCCAAGGGCATAGCCATTGATCCTGAAAAGGTTAAGGCAATTGTTGATTGGAAACCCCCTAAGACGGTGAAGCAAGTCAGAAGTTTTCTTGGCTTGGCTAGCTATTGCCGTCGTTTCGTCCAAAACTTCTCCAAGATTGCTAAACCTCTCACTGATCTCACCAAGAAGGACAAGAAGTTCGTTTGGTCTCCTAAGTGTGATGAAAGTTTCAATCTCCTCAAAACCAAACTCACCTCTACACCTGTTCTAGTTGGCCCAGATACCACCAAACCTTTCCAGATATTCTGCGATGCATCTCTCCAAGGTCTAGGAGCAGTTCTTATGCAAGAACGTCAAGTTGTGGCTTATGCTTCACGTCAGTTGAATGCACATGAGCAAAACTATCCCACTCATGATCTTGAACTTGCAGCAGTTGTGTTTGCCCTCAAGAAATGGAGACAATACTTGTTGGGTAACAAAACTGAAATCTTTTCCGATCACAAGAGTCTGAAATACATCTTCACTCAGCCGGATCTAAACCTCAGGCAAAGGAGATGGATTGAGAAGATTAAAGACTTTGATCTCACCATTTCTTATACTCCGGGCAAGGCTAATGTTATGGCCGATGCTCTCAGTCGCAAATCCTATTGCAATAATCTCATGATCATGGAAAGCCAACCTCCACTTCATGAAGAATTCCAGAAGCTGAACCTTGGTCTTGTTCCTCAAGGTTATCTTGCTAGCTTGACAGCCAGTCCAACTCTCGAGGACAAGATTCGTTCTGAACAGTTTCGTGATGCTGAAATCAAGAAGATGGTAGAGCAAATCAAGGAGGGCAGTGATAAATTCAAGTCCTTCTCTATTGATGACAAAGGAGCTGTGTTCTTTGAAGGACGCATTGCAGTTCCTCAGATTCAAAGTCTCAAGGATATCATCCTCAAGGAGGCTCATGAAACTCCTCTATCCATTCACCCTGGAAGTACAAAGATGTACCAGGATCTCAAGACTCTGTATTGGTGGTCTGGCATGAAACGTGAAATTGCTCAATACGTTTCTGAATGCGACGTTTGTCAACGTGTTAAAGCAGTCCATCAGAAAACAGCCGGTCTTCTCCAACCTCTGAAAATTCCTGAGTGGAAGTGGGACATGATTGAAATGGACTTCGTTACTGGGTTTCCAAAGTCCAAGAAGGGCAACGATGCAATCTTCGTTGTTATTGATCGTCTCACTAAGGTAGCTCACTTCTTTGCTGTCAAGGAAACTATCTCAGCTAGTCAGTTAGCAGAGCTCTATACAGCAAGGATTGTTCCTCTTCATGGTGTTCCTTTGGAAATAAGCTCAGACCGTGGAAGTATCTTCACTTCTCATTTCTGGAAAAGCTTTCAAGAAGCATTGGGCACTAAACTTCTGTTCAGCACAGCTTATCACCCTCAGTCTCAGGGGCAAGTCGAAAGAGTCAATCAGATTCTCGAGGATATGCTCAGAGAATGTGGTCTCTCCTTTGGCATGAAATGGGAGGATTGCCTGCCATATGCTGAATTCTCCTACAACAACAGCTACCAGGCAAGCCTAGGCATGGCACCATTTGAGGCACTGTATGGCCGCAGATGCAGGAGTCCAATCAATTGGTCTGGAGCTGGTGAACGTTCACTCTTAGGCCCTGACATTGTTAAGGAAGCCGAGGAGAAGGTTCGAATCATTCGTGACAATCTCAAGATTGCTCAGTCTCGTCAGAAGAGTTACTATGACAGCAAGCACCGGGACATGGTCTATGCACCTGGTGACAAAGCATATCTCCGTGTAACTCCCCTCAGGGGCACTCATCGTTTTGGTGTGAAAGGAAAGCTGGCACCAAGATACATTGGCCCTTTCAACATCCTCTCAAGACGTGCAGAAAATGCCTATCGTCTCGAGCTTCCAGAAAAACTATCCAAAGTGCACGATGTGTTCCACGTGTCACAGCTCAAGAAGTGCTTCAAGGATCCAGATCGTGCAGTTGATCATGATGATATTGAACTGCAAGATGATCTCTCTTATGAGGAGCACCCTATCCAAATTCTCGATGAGACCGTTCGTAAGACTCGCAACAAGAGCACCAAGTTCTTGAAAGTGCAATGGTCACATCATTCCGATAAAGAGGCAACATAGGAGACCGAAGAGGATCTTCGCAAGAAGTATCCGGACCTGTTCATTTCTCAGTAGGGAATCTCGGGGCGCGATTCCTTCAAGGGGGGGCGTTTTGTAACATCCAAGTATGAAAACACCCTAGTTGTTTTACTTCCTTGTTTTATTTATGCAATGCATCATGGCATCATCCTCATTTTACTTATGTTTGCATTGTTTTCATAATGAACCAACCCTTGTTTTCACACTTGTCTGTTACAATCTTTTCAAACAAAGAATTGCAAAACAAAACCTCCCTTGTTTTCCAAATAATTCACTAAGTTTCACTTCTCAAATTGTTGCTTTAAATCAAACCAATATTCCAATCAATTAATTCAAATCATTAATTCCTAAACCATTTTCCAATTCAAACCAATCCTTAAAAGTCAGTACCTTTTGAAACCATAAAATCCACCACACAATTGCACTCTTTAAATCCTTCTAAAAACCCTAGGGGTAACCCTATTCAAATGCATGTTTTCTTAATGGTTTATTAATATTAAAATTCCCCAAATTTGGTTTCAAACACAAACTATCATTTCAAAACTCAATTTTTGAAATCCAAAGTTGGAATATGGTTTCTAATTATCTAATTAGCTTAACTAAATTTTTCTGGAATTTTTCTTAAATAAAACCTTAACATTTTTCTTCCAAAAGAAAATGCTACAAAAAAAAATAAAACAGAGAAAAATAAAAACGAGCAGCACCTAACTACGCGCGCGGCAGCTACGCGGCCCAGCCCAACCTAGCCTACGCGCGCGCCAACCAGCCCGCCTAACTCCCCGATACCGCTTCGCGATTCGTGCAATGTTCTAATCGCCTTCGTCACCCCGTACGGCATCGCATCGGCCGGTGCCACCGCGGCACCGCGCGCGACGCCGGCGGCCGTCCCATCGCGCCGCGCCTATAAAGCCCCCCTAGGCACCTGGCAGGTACCCTAGCTGCTAGGGTTCCTCGCTCCCCGCTCCGCGCCGCCATCTCCTCCCTCCTCGACGTCCTCCACCTCTCTGTTTTTCTTCCCGCCGGCGAGCTTCTGAATCCAGCCATGGCGCCGCCTACCTGAACCTCCTCCACCACCCGTAGCCACCGAAACGGGCTCGCCTCTTCGTCCTCTACCTTTTCGACACCCGCAACCACCACGGTAAGCCCCAATTCGCCGCCGCGATCCTACTCCCTCTCCGGCCACCGCGCCAAGTTTTCTGAACCCGAGGACCTCGTCGCCGATTGCAGGTCCTCTCGCCGTCGTTGAGCACGGGAACCTCATCGCCACCATCTCTCCTACCTGTTCGACACCGGAGCCACGCCAGAGAAGCACCAGGTCCTCGCCGCCGTCCTCGTCCCCTCCGCTGCAGGCCTCCGTCGTCAGAACGGCCACGGCAACCCCACGGTGAGCTCCACCGTCACCTTCCCCTCTCCCTCTGCTGCTTGCGCATGAACCAGTGCACGTTCTGCACTAGCACGCGCACACCTCACCGCAGCGAGCACGTCCCCGTTGATCTCATCGCCGGCGAGGCATGTTTCTGTCGAAGAAACATTTCGTCTTCAGTTACTTTCAGTTAACGCAGCGAAGGAATGCTAACCTGAATGCGTCGCTTCCTCTGTCAACTGAACGAGAACAGCGCATTGGTACTGCACCTGGTGCGCGCAACGAGTGGTTGCGGCTTCGAGCCCCCGCAAGCACAAACCTTTTTTGGGTTTTTCCTCTCCAGCGCGCAGGCCCACCAGTCGGTGGCTGGCACTGCCACGCGGGCGCGTGTGCGCCACGCTGGCCCTCTGGCCCACGCGGCAGTGGGCGTGTGTAGGTACCAGTGCGGTACAAAAAGGATTTCTGCGCATTTCCAAAAATTACAAATTCATTTTAATAAACAGATTTAAAACAAAACTTCAAAATTCAATATCTTTTGTTTTATAACTCCAATAAATACAAACTGTATATGTTTTCTGTCCCAAATTTTATAATCTTTCCAAATAACTTATTTGTGTACTGTTTTGAGTTTTCAAAATACTTTTAAAATTCAAATTTGAGTAATTCAAATGTAATTTGTAATAATTCATAAGTAATTCATACTAATTCCAAATAAGTCAAATAAAATATGTTTTTCATACCTTTTTGAATATCCTATTCTAATATAAAATTTGTTTCCTGGTTTGAACAATTTAAATTGCCTAAACATTTTAAATCTTGTTTAATTCAATTAAAACTTGTTTAATATTGTTTAATTCACAATTAAATAATCCAAAGTCCAATTTCAAAATGTGAAACATGTAATCCAACTAAAATTTGATAACCTTTTCAAATATCAACTTTGTTATTTGTTTTGCACACTTTAACTTGATGAAAACAACCACTACTTGTTTCACACCATTAAGTAACAATAATTTCCACACTTGATAAATGTTTTCTAAACTTGTTAACTATCATTCCAATTGCATTTAAATTGTTATCTTATTGTTTTCATCATGCACGCATCATGTTTAACTAACTACACTTGTTAATCAAATGTAGATCATTGCTTCAACTTAAACCATTTGCATCCATATGCAATTCCCATTGCATATGGGTCCAATTAAATTGTGATCTCTTGTTAACTAGTTTATTTTGATGCAATCATTAACTTGTCATGCATCATCTTGATTGTGCACAATGCCATGGCAATGATTGTTTACATTCCTGTTTTGCTTGTTTGCTTCTTCTCGAATAGACGACGACTACGTTGAGACCGACGATCCTTACGACACCACTACCCAGGACCTAGCTCAGTACCCGGCTGTTGAGCTTCCAGGCAAGTTATCACTCACATGAATCATCGAGTTCCTTTCCACACTTGTTGTCGATACAATATTTTTGTCTACTATTGCTAGCCCTATGTATCGTTGCTTGTTCTCCGAACCTATCACATGATACCCTGAACCAATGATATTGCCTTACCTACAGCCTTTGCTTGTTGCCTTAGTCTTACCTAGCATGCTTAGGGTTGCTTTTACTCGAGTCTGTTGTCGGTTACTACTTTTACTATCTTATTATTTGTACCGGGGCTCGAATGTTAATCAATCAATCCTGTTAATTGCTAATGGTAATAATAATTTGATGATAAGGCACCGGCAGGAGGCCCATGAGAGGTTTTGGAGCCTGCTAGTGTCGACCCTAATAGGAAAAGGGTCTTGTCTACTGATCCATGATGAGCGCACTAACCGCATGTGGGAAGCGAGTATGGGCGCCCCCCTCAACTTGACCTGATTCGCATCTCGTCCAAATCGCCTCATTTAGTTCGTGTTTTCCATTTGCCGCATGCATGTTTTTGCGAGCCCAGCGCAGGGTGGAACTTTTGTAGTCGGCATATAGGGGGACACGGTCTTAGAGTGCTATGAGGGTCCCTTTTCTTCGGGGCTTGATTAGCCGTGCGCCCAAGGTTCTTTGGGCTTGATGCGAAGAATGGTTGGTTGTGTAGAGTACCCCGCTTGGTGGGAGGCATCCCATCTGGCGGGTTATTCTTGCGTGTACGGCCAAATTGGTGCAACCCTGCAGGGATAATCTTCTCGAGAAGCCGTGTTTTCGCGGTTATGGATTACTTGGTGAAAGTACTGGCTAACAAGTACTCAGGACAACTTCAACATAACTATCAACCATGTTTCACCCAATGATTAATAACCTGACTAGTAATAGGTTATTCACACAATAACTTGATTCACCTTATTACAACTGTGTGAGTTATCCTCGGATTGCTTCTTTGGATAAGGGGCGAGGTCCAGGATGGGTTTGGTTGAAGTTATCTTTCAGTTGGTTACAATCCTCGATCTTATCTTATTCTGTTAGCCGGAACTTATAGTTATTTTCTGTAGTTGGTTAGAGCAGCCAGCAGCAACTTTCATATCACCCCTTTCTTCTGTTGATCCCAAGCATCTATGCTTGTGTTGACGGGTAACTCCTTGATGAACTGTGAGTCTTGCTTGCCAGTACATCAAATGTACTGACCCCGTTGGGGCTGTGGTTTACGCAGAGTACGACTACGACTACAATGCTTCTCAGGACGGCTACTTCGTGGAGTTTGACGAGACTGCAGACGAGTAGTTAGCTGGACCAGGGCTGGATCCAGGACCTACGTGGATGGGCTTCGTCTTCTTTATTTCCTCCGGCTTCTTAAGCCTTTGGTTTTGTCTGTACTCAGACACCGTTGATTGCTTCCGCTGATGTAATGAATGATATGTTGGGACATGTGTCCTCTGGATGACTGTATTCGCTATTTCTGCCTTAGTGAAGGCCATTTGCAACTTTATTTATATCTTTTGTGACTTAGAGACAGTTTGTGTTATCATTTCGTTCAAAACTGTTGACGTACAGTGCGTGCTTGATTATGAAGTACGTCGACAGTAGTGCCTTAGGTTCCTAGCAGATAGTTTACTTCGACGGTGGAAGCAGGGCTTGTGTTGTCGCGCATAAGCGCAGGCCTACCAGGAAGCTGGGACGTGGGAGCAGGTATGCCCCATAATCCAAGCACCTGACTTCCAGTTCGTGCGATGAGTATCCTCTAGAAACCTTGGGTGCGACAACCAGCACCTGCACCATCGGAGGGGGGTGGACTTGTTAGCCTTGGCGTCTCGCCTGGAAACACTATGTACTTCTTTTTCCATAGAATGAACTGGCGCTTGACATCTCCAAGTCTTCTCTCCCCTTCGGGTGTAGCTATGTCAATCTCCAGGTCCTCAAACGCTTGGACTATGTCTTCCACCGTGACACAAGCATAGCCATATGGAATGGGGTTGTTGTGATGGAGTGCTCCAGGTGTATAGGGTAAAGCACTGCCGGTAGCTACCTTCATGGAAATGTTCCCCACGGGATAATACAGATCACATTCTTTCATCTCCTTTACATCATCCACGGGGTAGTGAGGCTCCGGTGCACGACTCTCAATCATAGGTGCATTAGCACCTGGAGTCGGGGCCTCCGTGGAAGCCACGCTGCTTCTCAGCTGATGCTGGCTTCCGAGATCCGCTGCATCTTCATGCGGCCCTGCAGCCGACGCTTTTTCTTTCTCAAGTATTCCCGCCACGATCTTCTTCAGCTCACTGACTTCCATTGCAAGATGCGACATTTGATCTGCAGCCCGGTCCGTACCTCTCTTACGGCTTCTGTAACAGTACGGGTCACCCTCCTGGGAAAAACCCTACTTTCCACGGCAATCTGCCTTTGCCTCGTATATGTCCTCCGTGTTCAGGATTCCCGAGGGCATGGGTCAGTTGGTCTCTCTCTCTGTTGAACGTGAGCACGCCCTGTTGAGCTTTGGTCATTGCGTCAACAAGGTGTTTTGTGGGAGCAAACTTTTTCTGCCGGTGAACACACTCCCCTGTCTCTGGGTCTAGCGATCCCCCATGCCCGTACCACCATATTTTTGCTCTTTCGTCCCATCCCACTGTACCTAGACGGATTCCTCTTGCCCTCAGGCCGTCCTCCATTGCCTGCCACTTAGGCGCCGAAACACGGTATCCTCCTGGCCCCATAACATGATGGTACTGTTTCTTTTCCGCATTAGCCTTATTTTTTGCCGACATTTCCTTGAAATGCTCCGATTTATGTTGCGTCACAAATTCTGTCCAATCATCTCTCAGTTTCTCATGTTGTCTAGTGAAAATCGGAGTCTTGCCCTTGCTGACATATTCACGGAACAATTTTTTCTTGAAGTTCCGGAATGCTTCGGCCATCTTCTGAAAAGCGAATTCTTTGACTATCCTCCTCCTCTGACGTCCACCCGGAACGTCCTCACCGAATTCATCTTTTTTGTTGTATTCCGGAGGTAGAATGAAATGTGCAATAAGCTTTCTAAACATAATCTTTTTCGTTCTCTTGTCGACATAAGTGAAACCAACACGTGCTTTCTTTGGCTCCTTCCATTACTGGACGGTGATCGGGACGGTGTCTCTAACAATGACTCCGCGTTGGTTGATAAACTTTGTGGTGTGCTGTAGGGGCTTGCCGATTTCACTGACTGATTCGATGGTATATGTTTCTCCATCTTTCATCGACTTGGATTTGCCACGCTTTGTCATACTAGATCCGGCCGAGGGCTAAAATAAGAAAGAGAGTCACGCACGTTAGTGCCTATGTATTCACATTTCAGTAAGTTTGTATCACGAGAGTCCCAATGTATATATATATATATATACCTTGCCGGAGGTGGTTGTTCTTTGCAATTGGAGATCGTCGTTTGTCGACGGTTGACCTCCGTCATCAATGTCCATTCCTTCACCTCCTTGATCATCGACAATGTCCGTTCCTTCACCTTTTTGATCATCGACAATGTCCGTTCCTCCACGTTCTTGATCATCAAGGTTCAGATAAGAAGAGACTACATCGTCTTGGTGCTCATCTTCTGGGCCCGGCACATAATGGATCTGGTTGGCTATCATGCCGTATATAATACCTTCAGCCTCCTGCTCCGTATACGGCAAGGCTCCATTGTCCGCCATATGTCACTCCTGCAGACATGCATATAGTAAAAATTAATTAAGTATATAGGAGACTTAGCAAATATTACACCCTCTTTCTCAAATTGTCCGCCATATGTCACTCCGGTGGAAGAACGATGACCACCGGAGGGGGAAAACCATACTTTATAGGTGTGTCCAAGATTAGTTTCTCAAATGACTTGGAGAACCCCATAGCTACGTTGCATTTGCTTTTCTGGTCATTTTGGTATATTACACTTAATATTCTGAATTTATTGAATTAAAACTTATTTTCATTATTTTTTTGACTTAGGAATATTTAGGGTTAGTAGAATTAGCAAATATTAGTACAAATATATTTTTAGGGTTAGTAGACTTAGGATTAGCACTTTGCAAAAAAAGAGTGCAGCCCAACTTTTGACTTAGGAATTTTTTTGACTTAGGATTTATTTTAACTTAGTAGGAAATTTTTTGACTTAGGAATTTTTTTGACTTAGGATTTATTTTAACTTTGCAAAAAAAGAGTGCAGCCCAACTTTTTTTTTTTTGAGAATGCGAGTGCAGCCCAAGAGCGTTTTTTTTTCTCTCCCGCAGGCCGTGACGTCAGCGTGACGTCAGCGTCTCTGTTTCGTCTTCCTCCGGCGAGGGCCACGGCGCCACTCTCCTCTCTCCCCCGCGAGCACGGCCACGGCCACGGCCACGCACCACGGCACGGCCACGACCACGGGCACGGCCACGGGCACGGGCATGGCCACGGCCACGCACCACGGCACGGCCACGGCCACGGGCACGGCCACGGCCACGGCCACGGCCACGGCACGGGCATGGCCAAGCACGCACGCACGGGCACGGCCAAACCCTAAACAGATCCTCCGGCGGGGGCCACGGCCGTCGTCGTCGTTTAATTCCGATTGTTGTGCACGGTCCTCCAGAGATCCTCAAGAACGCACGGGCGGGCACCTAGCTACCGGAGACAGAATCGGCGAGGGAGGCGGGCAGCAACCGGAGACGGAATCGGTGGGGGCGACGGGCAGCAACCGGAGACGGAATCGGCGAGGGCGGCCTTTAGTCCCGGTTGGGGACACCAACCGCGACTAAAGGCCCCCCCCCCCCCCCCGCGGACCTTTAGTCCCGGTTGGGGACACCAACCGGGACTAAAGGGGTATTTTTTCGCGGCGTTTTCGTTCCCGCGCGGAAAGAGCCTTTAGTCCCGGTTGGTGACAGGAACCGCGACTAAAGGTGGTTTTTCAAATACTTTTCCTTTTTCCAATCTTAAAGTACAAATAATATATCAGAAAATTTTGAAAAATAAAACTAATTCTTTTTAAAATCTTAAAAATACAAATAATATATCAGAAAATTCAGAAAAAAAAAAACTAATCATAAAGATTCACACACATCTTGAATATATATATAGATAAAAAAGGCAGTACATAATGGATCTAAACCTAAACCTAAACGGAGAGCATAGATGCATGATCTGATATCTGCTAGTCATACTCCTGCCTAGGCCTATAGTACATGTACTCGTAGTCGTCGTAGTCGCCGCCGCCGTCGTCGTCACTATCGTCTGACGGTGCTCTGCACTCCCTCGGAGGATCACGACTCCAGGACTGGGCCTGAGGGTAGCGCAGGCGGGGGATATCGCCGGCCCTGATGTAGTCCATGACGCTCTGTAGAGTCCGGCCGGACCACCATAGCCGACGACCGGCCTCGTGAAAGTTCCCAGGAGGCAGGCCGTCCTCCTCATACCTGGCGAGCGCCCTCTCACGCCGATTGATGAAGAAGGCATCCCAAGTATGCTGGTTATCGGGATGCCAACTGGGATTCCTCCGCTGCTCCGGCGTGAGCTCGTGATAGTAGTGGTTCGTGGCCGCCCGACGCGCCACACCTTGAGGAAGAGGAGGGACCGGCACTCCTCCGGCGCTCAGCATCCAACTGGCGGGAACGTTGTAGCCGCACGGGCAGGGGTAGTTCGAGGCGGAAAGTGCCTCCGCCTGGATGAATGTTAGAGTGGGTACGGTAGAAGCCATGAGAGAGAGTGGTGAGTTTGTATGTGTTTATGCCAATGGTGTGGCAATGCATACATATATATAGCGAGAAGAAAACATCCCTTTAGTCCCGGTTGGGGACACCAACCGGGACTAAATGGGTTAGGGTTTCGTTTGGACCAATCAGATAGAATCACACGGATCGTGTGTTTCTTTAAAGCGCTTGTGAGTCGTTGGATCCGGGGTGTGTTTCTTTCGAGCTGTTGTGAGCCGTTCGATCAGGGCTACGGTGTGTTTCTTTCGAGTTGTTGTGAGCCGTTGGATGAGGTGGTTTCTTAACCGTTGGATCAAAACCCTAGCACAACACTTTGTGAGCCAGAGGACCCTATATATAGCCCACCTTCATACACCGGTCAGTTCATATCGAACAAATACAAAACATCCGGATTCGCCATCATACGTCCTGCCGTGCATTTGGTATGCATATTGCACCCAGTAGCCACGGTGGGGCTGTATGATGGCGATACCGATTGTTTTGTTCTACATCCCCCTTTAAGGTTTGATACATCATATATTCAGTTTATCGAGCAAGTACAAAACATCCGGTTTCGCCATCATACGTCCTACCGTGCATTTGGTATGCATATTGCACCGAGTAGCCACGGTAGGGCTGTATGATGGTGATACCGATTGTTTTGTTCTACACCCACCCCCCTTTAACACATCCATCCATGCTATGGGTCAGTGTTCACTTTGAGCTTGGTTAGTAATGTGCAACTATTTGCTTGGTTCTGTTAGGGTGGCGCGTGGCGCGGGAGTTGCGACGCGTGGCGCGGGAGTTGTGACGCGTGGCTAGGAGGGCGCGGTATAAACTGTCGCGCCTCAAGCGCGTCTTCTCCTCTCCACGCACCGTCGTGCTTCCACCATGCCTCCGAGGAGGAACAGCACCACCGGCCTTCGCGGCGTCCGAGCACGGCAGAACGGAATGTTCAGCGCAGATATCCGCTGGGGGGACGACCGCATCCCCCTCGGCTCCTTTGCGACGGCGGCGGAGGCCGCCCGCGCCTGGGACGCGGCGGCCTGGCGCCTCAACCGCCCGCGTTCGCTGATGAACTTCAACGACTGCCACACCGTCTGGGAAGCGGAGGCCAGGGCGCCGAAGCCGCAGATCGTCACTGCCGCCGACCACCTCCACCTCCGTCACCGCGCGTTTCAGGGCCTAGTCGACGCCAGGGAAGAACGCGTCGTCCGCGAGTATTACCGGAACAACCCGGGGGAGGAGAGCGCCGACGAGGAGCTCTGGCAGACCCGCGCGGCTGAGCGGGCGGAGCGCCGCCTCGAACGCCACCTCGCGTTAGATGCCGCTCGGGAGGCGAGGACGAGGGCGCTGCAAGAGCTTCGTCGGGCCGACCGCGCCGGCGAAGTCTGGGCCTCCGACGATCCGAGGTGGGGGCCTATCTCGGACATACCATCATGCACCTCCGACGACGACGAGGAGGTCACCGACGAGTTCACCGACGTCGATCACCCGGAGGAGGTCACCGACGAGTTCCCCGACGACGACGACGAGGTGTAGTGTTCGTATGTTTTCTGTTTTTAATAAAAGTTATGAAATCAGATATTTTATCTCACAAAGTTTTGAGACATTTAAGTAACTTTCTGTTTTCCATGCTTTCCACTCATTTTCTCAAATATTTTGCAAAGGAGTTAGTCTTAAACACATCAGAGATAATATAATTCACATGATCCATTCAAAAAAGTTTGGTACACAATAAATTATTACACATCAATTCTTCCCTTGTGTCCCTGCTTTCTTACGATCTGGCCGTATCCATGGAGCATCGTCATCATTTAACTTAATGCTTGGGTCAGTGTTGACTTTGAAGGGCGGAATTTCACCAAACATATTATAATCTTCTGACATGTCTGTATTGTCCTCCACTCCCACGATGTTTCTTTTCCCTGAAAGAACAATGTGGCGCTTTGGATCATCACATGATGTACTGATCGTTTTATTATCTTTCCGTTTCCTCGGTTTGCTACTCATGTCCTTCAAATAGAAAACATGAGCGACGTCTTTGGCTAGGACGAATGGTTCGTCAAGGTAACCAAGATTGTCGAAGTCCACCATTGTCATTCCGTATTGCTCATCCACCTTTACCCCACCTCCTGTTAGCTTGAACCATTTGCACCGGAACAAAGGGACCTTAAAGGAGGGTCCATAGTCAAGTTCCCATATCTCCTCTATGTAACCATAATATGTGACCTTTTGCCCAATATCGGTTGCTGCATCAAAGCGGACACCACTGTTTTGGTTGGTGCTCTTTTTATCTTGGGGGATCGTGTAAAATGTATTCCCATTAATCTCGTACCCTTGGAAAGTCGTTAGAGTCGAAGATGGTGTCTTGACCAACATGTACAGCTGATCTCCAACATCATTGTCATTCATTAAATTTTTTCGCAACCAACTGCCGAAAGTCTCCATGTGGGCCTTTCTAATCCATGATTCAGGCTTCCCCGGGTTGTTCGAGCGTAAAATATTCTTGTGTTTCTCGAAGTACGGAGCCACCAAGCTCGTATTTTGCAGAACTGTGTAGTGTGCTTCAGTCATAGAATGACCGTCCATACATATCGTTGATTTCCTTCCGATCGTGCCTCTTCCACTTAGTCTCCCCTCGTGCCGCGATTGAGGAATACCAATCGGCTTAAGGTCAGGAACATAGTCAATACAGAACTCAATTACCTCCTCATTTCCATAGCCCTTTACGATGCTTCCTTCTGGCCTAGCACGGTTACGAACATATTTCTTTAATACTCCCATAAACCTCTCGAAGGGGAACATATTGTGTAGAAATACAGGACCGAGAATGGAAATCTCTTCGACTAGGTGGACCAGGAGGTGCGTCATAATATTGAAGAAGGATGGTGGAAACAGCAACTCGAAACTGACAAGACATTGGACCACATCGTTCTGTAACCGTGGTAGATCTTCTGGACTGATTACCTTCTGAGAGATTGCATTGAGGAATGCACACAGCTTCACAATGGCTACTCGAACATTTTCCTGTAGGAGGCCCCTCAAAGCAATCGGAAGCAATTGCGTCATAATCACGTGGCAGTCGTGAGACTTCAGGTTTTGGAACTTTTTGTCCGCCATGTTTATTATTCCCTTTATATTCGACGAGAAGCCAGAAGGGACCTTCATACTGCTCAGGCATTCAAAAAAAATGACCTTCTCTTCTTTCGTAAGAGCGTAGCTGGCACGACCTTGAAACCATTCCGGATGCCGGTCATCTGGGTCTTTCAAAAGTTGCTGATCCTGCCGTGCTTCCTTTGTATCCTTTGTCTTCCCATACACGCCCAAGAAGCTTAGCAGGTTCACGCAAACATTCTTCGTAACATGCATCACGTCGATTGCAGAGCGGACATCTAGGACTTTCCAATATTGTAGCTCCCAAAATATCGATTTCTTTTTCCACATGGGTACGTGCCCGTCAACTCCCTGCGGAACTGATTGTCCGCCAGGACCCTTTCCAAAGATGACATTCAAATCCTTGACCATATCAAATATCTCAGCTCCAGTACGTTCCGCAGGCTTCGGCCGGTGATCTGCCTTGCCATTGAAATGCTTGCCTTTCTTTCTTACGTTATGATCTTGGGGAAGAAATCGACGATGACCCAGGTACACGTTCTTCCTACAATTATCCAAAAATACACTTTCAGTCTCATGTAAGCAGTGCGTGCATGCTTTGTATCCCTTATTTGACTGTCCCGAAAGGTTACTGAGAGCAGGCCAATCGTTGATGGTTACAAAAAGCAACGCTCGTAGGTTAAATTCCTCTTCTTTGTGCTCATCCCACACAGGTACACCAGGTCTGCCCCACAATTGTAAAAGTTCATCAACTAATGGCCTTAGGTACACATCGATGTCGTTGCCGGGTTGCTTCGGACCTTGGATGAGCACTGGCATCATAATGAACTTCCGCTTCATGCACAACCAAGGAGGAAGGTTGTAGATGCATAGAGTCACGGGCCAGGTGCTATGGCTGGAGCTCTGCTCGCCAAAAGGATTCATGCCATCAGTACTTAGACCAAATCTTATGTTCCTTGCGTCAGCTGCAAAATCTTTGAACTCTCTGTCGATCTTTCTCCATTGCGTTTGTCGAGACATCGTAGTAGTTTTCATAGACTGGGGTGCCATGAGACTACGGTAGAGACGTGGGGTAACGGAACAGCGTAGTAACACAGAACACGGGATTTTACCCAGGTTCGGTACGTCGCGACAGTACGGCGTACCTACTCCTGCACTTCTCACTAATTGGGACTAAAGCCCGTATAACAGGGTTACAATGTGAGGGAATAGATCTAGCTACTCGGCGAGGATGAACTTCCCGGCGAGTTGCCCAGAGCCTGAATCTTAGTTTAGTTATCTAATCTATCTCCCGTCCGGCTTTATATAATAGCCTGATTAGGGCTTACAGAACAAGAAACCTAGAAGACTACGTTTAACTTGTAACTTGGAAAGTAAGGAATCCGTCTTCTGCTCCAAGCCAGATTACGTGAGCCGTAATCCGGGTTCTTCTAGAATCCGGCTTCTGCGCGTCGGACTACTGGGCCGCCCAATGGACCTAAGCCCATTACCATGCAGGCCACCCTGGTAGTCCGGCTCTTTGTCTACCATCTTCTATACCCCTATTCAGTATATATCCGACAGTAGCCCCCAGGAAGGATCAAAACTCTGATTCTCCGCCTTTCGTCAAATACTTTTTGTCCGGGAAAACTTGATTCAGCAGTCTTGATTCTTTCTTCTTTCCTTTTGAAGGAGATGGTAACATAAAAATTCGGAACTCTGAAAATCCGGCTTTTCTTCTCGCGATCCTTCGCGGAAAAGGAACTTATGACATCAGCGCTTTAATCATGCTGACGTAAGCGCCGCTTGGTTTCACGCGGGAAACCCTGCAACGTATCTCTGACAGATTCTCACGAGAAACGAGGAGATAGCCATCATTCCCCTGTCGTTCCGTTTCCCGGATTTCTCGGTGGTTGACACGCGTCAAACATCCAACGTTCGAAAGAGCCGTTAGCACGTATCTAGAGGTTTTCAGGCTATAAATAGCCGTCCTCGTCCCCATCGGCAATCTTCTTCACTCCCTCACTGCCCTCACCATTGTTGCGAACGCGAGCTCGAGAGCGAGAACGAGACCTTGCCCCGACGAGCTCTTCGCACGCCGTAGCGCACACACATCGCCAAAGAAGATGGCCTCTCCGCAGTCCTCGCCGGCCCGCGCTTCCATCGACGATCTTTTGGGCGACCTAGATCCACAGTTAGGGTCGCCCAAGCGCGCCGGCGGCGAGCCGGAAAAGACCACGGCGTCCGCGGCGGGCGGAGGAAGCGCTTCCGCCGCCGCGGACGTTGCAGGACCGAGCGCCACATCAACCCCGCCGTTTGCTCCCGAAACGGCGGAGGAAAAAATAGAGCTCCTTGGCGAAAAGCTTGCCGCCGCGAAGGCCGCCGCCGCCGCCGCCGGAGCAGACGAGGAAGAGGAAACTGCAGGCAACTGGAGTGCCTGCAGTATTCCCCCGGCTCTCCTTCCCAACTTCGAGAAGGAGGGCTTGGTTCTAAAAAAGAAATGGCGGCTCCCGGAAGAGGAGGCCAAACCCGCGCCACAAGAGGGCGAAAGGGTGCTTCTTACCTCCCACCTTCTGCGAGGTATGGGGCTCCCGCCTTCTTCTTTCTTCCTCCAGGTTCTATCTCATTACAACATCCAACCTCATAACCTTCCTCCCAATTCCATTCTGTACATGGCCGGCTTTCAGGCCTTGTTCGAAGGTTACCTAGGAATAGAGCCTAGGTTAGATTTTTGGCTGTATTGCTTTGGGGTTAAGCGTAACTCTTCGGAGGGCGCACTCCCAAATTGTGGGACCATTTCCTTTACTCTTCGGAGATTCCGAGAGGATTGGTTCCCCAAAATCAAAACCTCAGAATCCGTCAAATTTTGGACGGGTTCTTTTTTCTATCATCCCGACGTGCCTTTTCCTAAAAAAGCCGTCGGGGTTCCACCTTTTGTGAACTCCGCCGCCGTTCCCCAGGATAACTGGGGAACAGAAGCCGTCCAAGTTCTGCCTCCAGATATGCTAAGGATCAAGAGGCGCATCGCCAAGCTCACCTCCTCGAAACCACCTTTAACCGGTGTGGACACGGTCATCTGCTGGTTGAATAGGCGGATTCAGCCGTTGGAAAACCATGAAGGTCGCCTTCTGTGCGAATACACGGGGACCAAAGATCCTATGCGGACAACCGACAAGGAATGGGCCCCGAAGGAGCTTAGACGGCGCCTCAATCAATTGGTCGCATCTCGCGACCAATATGAAGCGAGCCGGCAGATGTATACTGCCGACAACCCGGCTCCCAAGGTAAATTTTCCACCATTTGGGTTTCAATTGTGTATCTCGGATATTCCAACTTCTAATTTTGATTGGTTTTTCTTCCGACAGCTTGCGGATCTTCCAGACTCGGAGTTAGCCTCCGAGGCTGAGCTGGACGCGTTGCGCACCGCTGCTGCTGGTGGACGCAAGCGCAAGAAGATAGCTTCCTCTGAGGAAATTATCGATCTTGACGGAATCCCCGTCGCCACTTCCCGGTTATTTCCTCTGGATTTTTCTTTCATGGGAGCTTTTTTCATCCATCTTCGGTGTTTTAACTTTATCCGGGTTTTCTGTTTTTAGCCTGCCGCCTTCCAACCTAAAGCCTAGGAAGCTGAAGAAACACAGGGTTTCTTCCAGCCGAGGCAGCCAACCATCTCCCGCCGTCGCCCCGGACACACCGCAGACAATGGCGGAAGAGCCTACTGCAGCCCCCACCACCAAGCCCCCAGAGCCCAGCCAGCCCGTTGTGTCCGAGTCGGACACGAGGGAAAGGGCGGCCCCAAAGGTGGGGGAATCTTCTCGGACTTTTGACGAGGAAATCCCCACCTTTGATAAGGATTTCAAGGTGATCAATGACGGCTTGGACGCAGCCGGGAACCTTTTTGCAGAATACGCAAAAGGATTCCAAGAAAACTTGGCAGGTTTGCAGCGTTTGAGCCAGGTATATAACTCTAGCCCCCAAGCATTAAACAAAATGCGTGCTTTTTTGCTTTGATGTTTTTTGTTAATCATACTTTTCCTTGCTGTGTTTCAGCAAACCTCCGAAGCCATAAACCTGGAAGTTTTCAGGAAGCTCACCATCAAGAATAAAGAAGTTCGAAGTCTTCTTTCTATTCTTGAGGAGAAGGAGGCGGAGCTGGAATCATCTCAGCTCTCTTTGACGGAAACGAAAGGTAAGCTTTTTCGTTTTGAAATTTCCGATTTAAGTGTTTGTCTAAGTTTTTTCCCGAGGAAATTGATCAACTTGGATTTTCCCTTGCTTTCCAGCTGCCTTAGCTCAGGCTAAGCAAGCAGCGGAAGATTCTGGCAACGCCGAAATTCTCCGTAATGAGAACATTGAGCTTCACAAGGATCTTGTGAAAGCTCAACAAGACCTGGAAGCCAGCAACCTGGCTCTTGGAATGGCTAATTCCAAGGCTTCCGAACAGGCGGAGAAAGACAAATCCACCATTCAGGATTTGACCGAAGCTCTGAACCTTCGCCTGGAGGAAGTTTCCGAGATCGACAAGCTCATCGGTAAATTTCTTACCCTTTTCTCGTCTTTCCATGTTTTGCTTTCTCTGTTTGCCTACCTAACCCTTTGGTATGTTTTATTGGATCAAACAGGAGACACCCCAGATGGAACTCGGATTGCAGGCATCCGAGCTTTCGGGGAAACATGGAATTCGATTAAGGCTGCTGGGACGCAGCTCATAGAGAAGTTCCTTCCCGATAAATCTGGGGAATACTCGGAGGTTGAAAAACTTCCGGGTGCCTTCATGGAGGTGGCGGAGTCTAAGGAATCTCTTCTCCGCTCCGCCGCACGGGGTGGTGCGCGCATGGCCCTAGGCCTTATGCGCATGCATTATCCCAGTGCCAAATCCTGGCGTGTGGCCACCGGTGTCCCTCAAGGGTACACGGATGTGCAACGAACCACCATCTTTGGTGAAGTTATGGGCCACGCCACCCAGATTGCTGCCATGGTGAATGTTTCCGTGAACTATCCAGAAGAGGAGGCTCCTCCAATCCCCGATGAAGAAAGCAGCGAGGAGGAGTCGGATTCTTGAAAGGTTACCTGGAACCTGGATAGAAAAAGTAGACAATAGGAGCATTACTGTTCTTTCATTTGTAATCCAAATGTAATGCTTCTTTTGTATGAATGAAAATTCCGTCTTTTGCAGTTTAAACTATGAAATTACTTTGCAAGTTTTTTGGATTTTACCATTCCTTTATCTTCTAAGTTCTCTGGTGTATATGCTTTAACTGTCCTTAGTGTTTGAAATGGCTCGAATAGCATTATGAATCGTTATGCCGAGTAACTGGGGACGAACCAATCAGTTTTGAAACTCGAAAACATGAATCATGCTAAAGGCATTTTTACTAACTAGTTCCAGTAACCCGGCACACACACAATCAGATAAGACTTAGAGAAACAAGGAAAGTTTTAAGTGAAACTTGGGCACGCAGGCAATTCAAGTTTCCTTTAGCCGTTAAAAGGCTGAAAAATCATTCAGTTATGTAACGCCGAGTATGCAAACACAATTCGGGTTAACATTGAGCAATTTGTAAGATCATTGGGAAATAGATGAGGCGGAAACACTTTGCACTTATAAGAATATGGATGACAGCATTCTGACAACTTTATTTCATGATCTCAAAAGATGTTTACATAGAATTGAACTAAGTACGGAAAGGTACATAACTTGCTAGACGTTCCCCGGCTTCCGCAATCCACTTGATTTTGTCGAATTTTTTCAGCACCTTGTAAAGTGGTAAGGTTTTAGCCCCCAGCCAACTAGTAAATCTTTTTATGGCTGTGGCGGAACCCGGCAGTTCTGGGACATCTTTTTCACTCGTAAACTTGGAGATGTTCGAGATGGCCTTGATCTTTTCCGGGTTAACTTCTATTCCTCTATGAGAAACGATGAAACCCAGAAGTTTTCCTGAGGGAACCCCGAATACGCACTTAGATGGATTCAACTTCATCCGGTAAGTGCGTAAGTTTTCGAAAGTTTCTCGCAGATCCTCAAGGAGTGTGTCTTTTTCCTTGGTTACGACAGCAATATCGTCCACGTAAACATGGACATTTTTTCCAATCTGACTATGCAAACAACGTTGCATGCAACGCTGGTATGTTGCACCTGCGTTCTTCATGCCAAAAGGCATGGTTACGTAGTAATACGTCCCGTACGGGGTTATAAAAGAAGTCTTGATTTGATCTTCCTTTTTCATGCGTATTTGGTGGTACCCGGAGTAAGCATCCAAAAAGCATAAAAGCTCAGAGCCTGCAGTGGCATCTATTATTTGATCGATTCGCGGCAGTGCGAACCTATCTTTCGGACATAACTTGTTCAATCCTGTGTAATCTATACACATTCTGAGGGCAGTTGTGTCTTTCTTCGGTACTAATACCGGATTCGCGGACCAGTCAGTATGGATTACCTCCTTGATAAAATCCGCTGCTAAAAGCCGGATAATTTCCTTGCCAATAGCCTTCCGTCTTCTTCCGTCAAATCGACGGAGACCTTGTTTGACGGGTTTTGATCCCGGAATAACCTTGAGTTGGTGCTCAGCAAGTTCCCTGGGTACGCCTGGCATGTCAGCTGGACACCAGGCAAAAATATCCCAGTTCTCACGGAGGAACTTTATGAGCTCGCCTTCCTATTTGTCGGTCATCCCAGTCCCTACAACGACGAATTTTGTCGGATCTTCGGGATCTAGGATTACCTGTCTTGTATTCTCGGACGCCTTGAAGCTATCTGTTGGCTTCCGAGTTTCTTTTCCTGCCGGCATTTCTTTCGGCGATACCTCCTTGGCTAACTCCTTCAGTTCTTCCTTTGCTATAACTCTCTGAGCGCAAAGGGCGTTTTGTTTCTCCAACTCGTTTGCCAGCTTGAAATCACCGGCAATGGTGATTACTCCTCCTTTGGGTCCTGGCATCTTCAGCTTGTTGTATATATAGCAAGATCTTGCCATAAATTTGGCGAAAGCCGGACGTCTGAGTATTGCGTGATACACGCTTTCGAACGGCACTACTTCGAAGGATACTTTTTCCTGCCGGAAGTGATCTTTATCTCCGAAGGTGACATCTAGGGAAGTTTCTCCTAGGGATCGTGCTTGCCTGCCAGGAACAATGCCATGGAAGCGTATATTGCTGTAGTTGAGCTGGGACTCGGAGATCTTCAAGTGCTTCAGTGTATCCAGGTACATTATATTAATGTTGGATCCTCCGTCCATCAGCACTCTTCTTAGCCTAGTGTTTTGAACAATAGGGCTTACAACAAGAGCTTGTGTGCCGGGTTCAGGGATATTTCCGGGATGATCAGACTGATCCCAGACTATTGGTGTGTTGGAGTACTTCAAGAATTTCGGGGTCGCAGGGACAACTGCGTTTATTTCCCGAAGCATTCTTTTGGCCACTTTTGCTGATGGAGTTGCTAAGAAAGTTAGCATTGCTTCTCCGTCAACTCTCGGAAATTTGGGTTCGCCTTTTCGCTGTTGTTCCTGGATTTTGTCATCAGTGTCCGATTCACTGTCTTCTTTGTCAGCTTCTGGCTTTTGCTTGGCGGGTTTCCTCTTGGAACCCTTTCCCTTATTCCCGGATCCTGCGTTGCCTTTCATATGATTATTTAGCCGGCATTGCGCATTTGTATGGGTAGGTTTGCCAAATTGGGAGTGGTGGACGCAGGGTTCCGACTTAATTCTCTCCCATTCTTCGGGAGTGTAATTGATTGGATCTGGACTGCGACCCTTCCACTTATTTCCCTTTTCTCCTCCAAAGGCTATGTTGACCTCTTTGGGCTTTGTCGTTGATTCTGGAGTTCCTTTTTTGTCAGAACGAGGGGTTTTCTTGGCAAGTATCAATGTATCAATATTGCCACCTCTTGCTCTGATGTCATCTTCGGCTGCAGCGTGCTCATTGGCGGTTGTGAGCATAGATCCGAGATCTTTGTGCTGTTTGGAACCAACCATGAACGGTACGAGTCCGGGTTTCAGGCCATTGACGAAAGCATGCATTGCTTGTACGTCAGTTACTCCAGAGCAACTATTCTTCATTGCAGTCCATCTGGAGATGAAATCCACATATGGTTCATCCTCAAATTGGGTGCAACGGTTCAGCTGGTTGATGCTATTTGGGCGTTTGTATGTTCCTCGAAAATGCTGAGTGAATACTCTTGCCATATCATCCCAACTATCGACAGTTCTTGAAGGTAAACCATTGATCCAATCTCTGGCTCCGTCTAGCAACATTAGGGGAAGAAACTTGACAGCTTCCAGGTCTGTCCCATTGTTGATCTGAACGGCTGTGTAATAGTCTGAGAGCCAGGTATCCGGGTTTGTGCTGCCGGTATATTTTTGATAGGTTGGACCAACTTTGGCGAAGCCAGAATGCAGGGTTATCCTTCGGATCCTGTCAGTAAAACACTTAGGACCAAAGTATAGATCGTCCTTTTCTGCTCTATCAATGTGTGCAGAATATCTTCCGGCTGAATGGATAGAAGGGGATCTACTCCTTTCTTTTCCATTGTTGCGCGGATGCGCTTTTCCGGGGTTGTTTCTATCTCTTCCATTGTCACGCCCCTTGGGATTACGTGGAGTTCTGCTCCTGTATCTTTCCTTATCCTTAGGCGGTGTCCGAGATCTTTCACGTCTGTGAGGTATATCATATCTTCCAGCTTTTTCAGCTGGGTTTCTCGGAGGTGGCATTAGTTTGCCGTCATTCCGGTTTTTGTCTTCCCGATCATGTGGCTTATATCCATCTTTCGGGAGATGAGGTCCGGTTCTAGACGCTGCGTCCCGGTTGTCGGGGTTTTTCTTGTCCTTTCTCGGATCCTCTTTTTTATCTGAATCTCCGGGTCCTTCCGGTCCAGGTGCTCCAGCAGCGCAAGTGGCTGTTTTGCAGAGGGCGGAATTATCATGCAGCCTCCCTGATCGTTCTTGGCCTCGCTGTTGCTGCTGTAATGCTTTTCCTAAGAAAGCGTACACCCCTTGGAGTTTTTCCCCGTTGGAGTACAGATCGTTGTTTAGGATGGCGAACGCTGCTTCCGCGTTTTCAGCTGCGGTTTTGTATATTGGTTCGCCCTTGGCATCTTTGCCGTTTAACTGCTTTTGCCAAGATGGGTTATAAAACCTTTCTTTCGGCGGCAGTTCTTCCGGTCTTGCGATTCCGGGTAACCTAGTAGGTTTTAATGCAGATCTATTCTTTCTCTCGTACTCTTCTATTTCCTCCTTCATGATTTTGATATCATGCTGGGTTTGTTGAAGATGTTGCCGAGATCGGAGTAGATGTTGCTGTTGCCGTTGGAAAGCTTGTCTCCTGGCTTCCAGCATCTCAGGGGGTTCATTGGGTCCCACTGGAGTTTGTAACAGATCATGTTCTTCTTGTTCTGTCATTGGCACAACAAGGATTTCCTTTTTCTTCTCCGCTGGCTTTTCTCTGCTTGCTTCTCCTATTTCCGGGTTTTCTTCAGCTGCGTAAGCTAGCTTTTTCTTCCGGAGTTTTTTAGCAGATTTGTGCCTTTTCTTGGAAGAGGGAGGGTTTTTGACAGGTTCATCTTCTGTCATCTCCTTGACGGTAGGGAATATCGGAGAAGTTTCTCCGTCTTCTCTCTCTTCCACTGGCGGAGGAGTTTTAGGGCTTTCCTGGCTGCCGGCATCCGTTGTATCAGCTGGTTTTGCCATTAGCACTTCATGGAATCCCTCTTGAAAGGACTTAACTTTTCTTACGAAGGCATCATCGTCTTCGTCTTCGGAGTCAAAGTTATCCGATCCGGTTTCCGACTCCAATCTCGCCTCTATGGCGGCAAGCACGGACTCTGCTTCCGAGTTCATCGTCTGATTGACGGATGTCGGATCTTCCGTCTCTGTGACGGGTATTGGTTCTTCCGTCTCTGTGACGGTGTATTGTTATCTGCCTCTTGCACGGGATTTCCGTCATCCGTGTTTTCAGCGATTTCGGATTGCACCATGCCGATAAAGTGTGTATCACTGTTTTGTCGGCGATCTGAGCAGAATCCGGGATCATAATCATCTTCGACTGGGTATAGGGCGGGTGGGAAATACTTGCTTCCACCGAAAAACCCCATTGCCTCCGCGGTTAATCCGATAAAGATGTTAGCAGATCCAATCGGTAAAACGCAGGCACTTACCAGGTGGTTTTGCGCCGGTATGTAGGATCCATTGTCGAGGAAGCGCCCGACGTCGTCGTCGAACTCCAGGCTTCCGACAGTGATCGATCTTCCAATTCCGCCGAGTATCCCAGATCGGAATTTCACGCCTGACGTCGTTTGCCCCACGGTGGGCGCCAACTGTCGAGACATCGTAGTAGTTTTCATAGACTGGGGTGCCATGAGACTACGGTAGAGACGTGGGGTAACGGAACAGCGTAGTAACACAGAACACGGGATTTTACCCAGGTTCGGTACGTCGCGACAGTACGGCGTACCTACTCCTGCACTTCTCACTAATTGGGACTAAAGCCCGTATAACAGGGTTACAATGTGAGGGAATAGATCTAGCTACTCGGCGAGGATGAACTTCCCGGCGAGTTGCCCAGAGCTTGAATCTTAGTTTAGTTATCTAATCTATCTCCCATCCGGCTTTATATAATAGCCGGATTAGGGCTTACAGAACAAGAAACCTAGAAGACTACGTTTAACTTGTAACTTGGAAAGTAAGGAATCCGTCTTCTGCTCCAAGCCAGATTACGTGAGCCGTAATCCGGGTTCTTCTAGAATCCGGCTTCTGCGCGTCGGACTACTGGGCCGCCCAATGGACCTAAGCCCATTACCATGCAGGCCACCCTGGTAGTCCGGCTCTTTGTCTACCATCTTCTATACCCCTATTCAGTATATATCCGACAGCGTTCCATCAGCGGGGTGTCTCAACTCCCCGTCGGACTTACGGTCCTCTTTGTGCCATCGCAACAACTTGGCATGCTCTTTGTTCCTGAACAGGCGTTTCAACCGAGGTATTATAGGAGCATACCACATCACCTTGGCGGGAACCCTCTTCCTGGGTTTCTCGCCCTCAACATCGTCACCAGGGTCATCGCCTCTGATCTTATAACGCAATGCAGTGCATACAGGGCATTCATTAAAATCCTCGTATGCACCGCGGTAGAGGATGCAGTCGTTAATGCATGCATGTATCTTCAGAATCTCTAAACCTAGAGGGCACACAACCTTCTTTGCTTCGTACGTACTGGCGGGCAACTCGTTATTCTTCGGAAACATATTCTTCAACATTTTCAGCAAATTTTCAAATGATGAGTCAGCTACACCTTTCTGTGCCTTCCATTTCAGCAAATCCAGTGTGCAGCCCAGCTTTTTCAGACTATTGTCGCATCCTGGGTACAGCGACTTCGTGTGATCCTCTAACATGCGATCCAAATTCTCCCTCCCCTTGTCAGTTTCGCAGTGTCTCCGTGCATCAGCAATGGTCCGACCAAGATCATCAGCGGGCTCATCATGTGCCTCTTCTTCAACCAAACCCTTCCCCACCTTCAGCATCATCCTCCATGAAAGTATCACCGAAAACGTCATGATAGTTGAAATCGATATCATCCTCTTCTTCATCTTCTTCCATTCTAACCCCTCTTTCTCCATGCTTGGTCCAACAATTATAGCTTGGCATTAAACCGTGCCAAAGCAGGTGCATGTGAACGACTCTTGAGGAGGAGTGACTCTTCTCATTCTTACATTCAGCACATGGACAGATAATAAAACCTCGCTGCTTGTTCGCATTTGCCACTACGAGGAAATCTTTCAAACCCGTAGTGAACTCGCCGGAGAGTCGGTTACCGTACATCCATTGCCGATTCATCTGCATTATTATTATATAAAGTATATAATTAACCATCATGCATTTGTTAAACTAACTAGCTGGAAATAATACAAATCATGAAAGGGTTCAAGTTGCTAACCGCGACCGCGGAGGTAAAATAAATGAAAACGCTCAAGTGCGGCTCGGACACTTAATATCATGTGTGTTTCATGCTATCGGGCATTTCATCGAACACCTTGTGTGCATAGTAGGAACCAAAAGCATACCCACCACCCCTTGTGAATGTTGTGAGCAGAAGTGACACCAAATGTGGCTAAGTGCAGCGAGCTGAGTTCTATATATAGGGATGGTCCTTTAGTCCCGGTTCACCTGGACAACCGCGGCTAAAGGCCGTGGGGCCAGACCGATGACCTATTAGCCCCGGTTGGTATGGCCAGCCGGGACTAAAGCCCCTCCCCTCCGACAGCTGTGGACCGAGCGCGCTGGGCCCAGACTATTGGTCGCGGGTCTCGTCCCGAACCGCGACTAAATACCCCTATGGTCGCGGGCCGATTAATTTGGGAACTAATGGGGGCGTACCGAAGGCCTATTTTCTACCAGTGCGCCTAGCTTAAATTTTACTAGTGTCTCACTAAATGCCACCAATTAGTCGAAAAAGATTAGTTGCTCAGTGGTGGTGGTGACCATGACTTCTGGTTCCATCTACCCTTGGCAACTATGCTCTCCGTTAGGTTACCGACGGGATTTTCAGACAAAATGGACTAAAGAAAATATAATGGATAAAGAACTACGTAGTAAAAAATTAAAATCCAGCAGATTTATGGGTTTTTTGAAACCAGACAGTGAATTTACCGAATCTGGAGTGGATTTTTGGTAAACACAAGGCCGTCGACCTTACTGTAAGAAGTTCAAGTCAACTGATTCGATAACATGATTTTAGCTTATGCATACTCAGCTCGGAATAGATCTTTATCCTCTCTTTCTTTGACAACCGATCTCAACCATCACATCCTCTTGGAAAACTCGGTCATGCAATACCACTAGGTCTATTATACTCTCAACGAGAGCTGTCCCAGCTCAGGCGCCTCAAAAGTAGGAAACAACTAATAATTCTCACTTTCGCTATTTATAAATTTCGAAAAAAAGGAATTCTTATCCTCTCCGTTCCCGGAGTCATTGACCAGATGACTCGTCTATGACACAAGTGGAACTGGAAGCTAGCATGTGCAACTACTCTCCGTTCCTTACTGTAAGGATTATGCACTGAGACAGCTAATTAATTATAGCAATTGGGCAGGACATATGTGCGTACTTACCTCTTTTGCTTCAGCAGCCATTGTGATTCAAGTGGAATGGATTACGGACTGAGACAACTTGCCACCAATTGGGCAAGGTATATATGATCATAGTCCTACTTACCTCTTTTGCTTTATCAGCTATGTGCTTATGTCCCAAAAGTTAAAAACATAAACCTATTTCGGTTACCAACAGCGAACTGTAAGCTAGCATGTGCAATTACTCGATAATTGGCTAGTCGCCATGTGCAATTGTGCATTGTTCAGGGAACTCGGCTGCGTCGATCGAGACCCATAAATTGGAGTGTTTTCCCCACATTGCGACGCGCAGAACTCTTGCACATGGATAAGTTAACGAGTTTGATTTTCTTCATTCGTTATTGTTGTTTATCATTGCCGGTTGGCATATACTCTTGCACCTCTGTCCGGTTCATTGCTTGCTCAAAGGCACATATTCACGACGTGCTTGAGAGGAAGATATATTTTACACTCGTATAGTAGATGTCAATTGTCAACTCTTGGCTCTTGGGTAGTATTAAAATGATGATTTGATTAGTTTTGCACGTTCTCCCACGTTGTGACGCGCAGAAAATGATGTGGCTCCAAATTAATGTAATCTACCTTGAAATGGCAACGCCCTGCCATCCACTCCATACATAAGATCACCTTACATACCTATAAGTACCGGCTCCTATACCTCTGCTCATTACAGATCCAAGAAGCACTCAACAACTACACAGCCAAGCTTATAGCATTGACCAATTGATCATGGCGATGCTCCACCTTTCCGTCGTGTGTGCCGTCCTCCTCGCGCTCGCCGCCCCATCACTCGCAGGGGACCCTGACTTGCTCCAAGACGTCTGCGTCGCCGACTTGGCATCCCGTGAGTTACTCAGCGAAATCACTCATCTTAATTTCTCCAGATATTTGTGCTAACATGGTACGTGGTGATCAATGGCGCCAGCGATCAAGCTGAACGGATTCCCATGCAAGGCCAACATCACCGCCGACGACTTCTTCTTCGCGGGGCTCAAGAAGGCCGGCAACACCACCAATGTGGCGGGGTCGGCAGTGACCGCGGCGAACGTGCTGTCGTTCCCAGGGGTGAACACCCTGGGCGTCTCCATGGCGCGCATCGACTACGCGAAGGGAGGACAGAACCCACCGCACACCCACCCACGCGCCACCGAGATCATCTTCGTCACACAGGGCACCCTCGAGGTCGGCTTCGTCACCACCGCCAACAAGCTCTTCACCAAGACCCTCACCGTCGGGGACGTGTTTGTCTTCCCGCGTGGGCTCGTGCACTTCCAGCAGAACAGGGGATACGGCCCTGCCTCCGTAATCGCCGCCTTCAACAGCCAGCTCCAGGGCACGCAGGTCATCGCCAACACACTCTTCGCCGCCGCGCCACCGGTGCCCACCGATGTGCTTGCCAAGGCCTTCCAAGTCCACAACGAAGACATTGAGGGTGTCAAGGCCCTCTTCAAGTAGGGCACCTCGGTCCGTCTGTATTGGTCTCTTTTTTCATTGTCAAGACAAGAATCATATGTATGTATGCTTGTTAGTGAATAACTGATACCCAAGTCAGCTGTATTTTTTTTTTTTTTGCGATGAGTGCAAATTATTTGTTAATGTTTGAGGTTGCTTATCCGGTGTACCACCACGAGAGGCGATGAGTGCAATTTGATTTCTCCATTTGTGCTATCTGTATGTAACATTCATTTCTCTTTGAATGCTAAGTCTTGAGTCGGTGAGCAGAAGAAATGACAAGGAAATTGATGGTATGTTCTCGAACAGGATCTCTATTAGAGCACGTCTTTCTTCTTATCTCTACCTCTATCATTAATTATTTTTTTGGCGCGTTGAAGAACTAGGCTTGCAGCACCCTTCATGTGGGAATCATCTCGGGACGCCGCTCGACTAATCGAAGCGCACATGCATCTCTCGGTCCGCTATGACGTCGCCTAGGGACCACGGACGTCAAGAACATGCACAGCAATATCAAGCAATTGGCTGATTTGACTTCCAACCAGCGTTAAGGGGTGCGCGCTGACATGAATCAAAACTAATCCGTCAGATCCATCCATCCACTCTTGTTGATAGATGATGCTAGAGTTAATAACTGAATCTAGGGGACAAGTACTAGCTCTAGAGTGCTACAGGCCTGTAATGATGAAGCAAAAATGTCACTAGGGACCACTGATAATAGACTTAGAGCAAAGGAGTTAGAATGTGTATCTGCAGAGGAGTAGACAAGTCTAGGTTACTATTCTCTATGGTTTCATAGCTCATGCCGACATGGGATCACTAGTGGAGACAGGACCTATTGTCCTGACCCGTGAGAGGATTTTTAGTCCCGGTTGGCCAACCGGGACAGGCCAAGCGGGAATAAAGGACTAACATTTAGTGTCGGCCCTGTTACCAGCCACTAGTGGAAACAACCCCTTTCGTCCAGGGGGGCAGGGGGCATCTGTCCCGGTTGCACCAAAAACCGGGACAAGTGCCATGCATTGGTCCCGGTTCGTGTGCCCGAGGCAGTAGAAACCACCTGGGGGCATCTGTCCCGGTTCGTGGGGAGCCAATGGTCCCGGTTCGTGGCACGACCCGGGACGAATCCCTAGCCACAGGCCACGTGGCGCGCGCATGGGCATTGGTCCCGGATCATACCCCTAACCGGGACCAATGTCCCTTCCCCTACAAATGCGGCCACAACCCCCGTCCCTTTTTTTTTAAGCTTGGGGGAGTGAGAGAGAGGTGTGGGTGGTATTGTCTGTCCGCGTGGCGCGGGAGTCCTGCCGCGTGGCGCGGGAGTTGTAACGCGTGGCCATGAATGCGCGTTATAAACTGCCGCACCTCCACTCCACGCACCGTCGTGCCACCACCATGCCTCCGAGGAGGAACAACACTACCGGTTTCCGCGGAGTTCGATCGCGGCAGAACGGAATGTTCACCGCGACTATCCGCTTCGGGGACGACCGCATCCCCCTCGGCTCCTTTGCGACGGCCTCGGAGGCCGCCCGCGCTTGGGACGCGGCGGCCTGGCGCCTCAGCCGCCCGCGGTCGTTGATGAATTTTAGCGACTGCCACACCCTCTGGGAAGCGGAGGCCAGGGCGCCGACGCCGCAGATCGTCACTGTCGCCGACCACCGCCACCTCAGGCACCGCGCGTTTCAGGGCCTAGTCGACGCCAGGGACGACCGCGTGGTCCGCGAGTATTACCGGAACAATCCGGGTGAGGAGAGCGCCGACGAGGAGCTATGGCAGACCCGTGCGGCTGAGCGGGCGGAGCGGCGCCTCGAACGCCACCTCGAGTTAGATGCCGCTCGGGAGGCGAGGACGAAGGCGCTCCAAGCGCTCCGTCGGGCCGACCACGCCGGCGAAGTCTGGGCCTCCGACGATCCGAGGTAGGGGCCTATCTCGGAAATACCATCATGCACCTCCTCCGACGAGGAGGAGGTCACCGACGACGACGAGGACGAAGAGTAGCGCGCTAGCGCGTCTGTTTTCTGTTGGCTGTTTAATAAAATAATTTGTTGTATTCCGGCAAACAGTGGCCCTCTAGCTCGTCTGTTTTCTGTTTTCAGTGTGATTTTTCCTGATTTGTTGGATTCAGATCTAATGGCATTTCGATAGACGTTAAAAAGAGGGGGACATGTATTTCGATAGATAAACTTGGCACGGTACACATAATGGCAAGATTGGATCTAAATCTAAACGGAGAGCATAGATCTAAATAAACAAGGCAGTACATAATGGCAAAAGTGCATCGATCTACTAGTCATACTCCTGCCTAGGCCTATAGTACATGTACTCGTAGTCGTCGTAGTCGCCGCCGCCGTCGTCGTCACTATCGTCTGACGGTGCTCTGCACTCCCTCGGAGGATCACGACTCCAGGGCTGGGCCTGAGGGTAGCGCAGGCGAGGGATATCGTCGGCCCTGATGTAGTCCATGACGCTCTGTAGAGTTCGGCCGGACCACCATAGCCGACGACCGGCCTCGTGATAGTTCCCAGGAGGCAAACCGTCCTCCTCATACCTGGCGAGCACCCTCTCACGCCGATTGATGAAGAAGGCATCCCAAGTATGCTGGTTATCGGGATGCCAACTGGGATTTCTCCGCTGCTCCGGCGTGAGCTCGTGGTAGTAGTGGTTTGTGATGGCCGCCCGACGCGCCACACCTTGAGGAAGAGGAGGGACCGGCACTCCTCCGGCGCTCAGCATCCAACCGGCGGGAACGTTGTAGCCGCACGGGCAGGGGTAGTTCGAGGCGGAAAGTGCCTCCGCCTGGATGAATGTTAGAGTGGGTACGGTAGAAGCCATGAGAGAGTGGTGAGTTTGTATGTGTTTATGGCAATGCAGTGGCAATGTATACATATATATAGCGAGAAGAAAACATCCCTTTAGTCCCGGTTGGGGACACCAACCGGGACTAAATGGGTTATGGTTTCATTGGGAAACGGATCATCCCTTTAGTCCCGGTTGGGGACACCAACCGGGACTAAATGGGAATTAGGGTTTCGTTTGGACCAATCAGATAGAATCACACGAATTGTGTGTTTCTTTCAAGCGCTCTTGAGTCGTTGGATCCGGGTGTGTTTTTTTCGAGCTGTTGTGAGCCGTCCGATCAGGGCTACAGTGTGTTTCCTTCGAGCTGCTGTGAGCCGTTGGATGAGGTGTTTCTTAACCGTTGGATCAAAACCCTAGCTCAACACTTTGTGAGCCAGAGGACCCTATATATATATAGCCCAGCTTTATACACCGGTCAGTTCATCTCCCAAATACAAAACATCCAGATCAGTGTTTAACACATTCATCCATGCATGCTTGGGTCATTGTTGACTTGGCGCTCGGGTATTAATGTGCACGGGAACATCATCCGCGGCGTCCGAGCACGGTAGAAAAGAAATTTGTATTTCAGCGTCTATTTTCTGTTTAAAGTAATTATTACTAATTTTAAAATAATATAAGATATTTTTATTTAAATTAAGTGCTAATAGTGAAATAGTTAATAGTTTGAATAGTTAGAATAATTATTTAGTTAAACAGAAAACGGATTTGAATTAGTTATGCAAATTCAAACAATTTTAATGTTGTAATTTTTTCCTAATTTGAAACTATATAAAAGTTATTCACGTGCATATTTAATATATTCAAATTTTGGCGCTAAAACAATTGGCCAAAAGTGCGCGACCAGCCGGGCCTTCCGTCCCGGTCGGTGGCAACAACCGGGACGAAAGCCCCTTCCGTCCCGGTTGGTGGCAACAACCGGGACGGAAGGGGCTTTCGTCCCGGTTGTTGCCACCGACCGGGACGAAAGGGGGATAGGATATATACACGTCACCGCCCCCCCTCAGCTCCAGACCGCGCGCAGGGACGAAAGTGACGCCGCCAGGCTGCCCATTTTTTCCGTTCCCCCGCGCCGCCCCTCGCCCCGTCGGCGTCCTCGCCTCTGCGGCGCCGCCCCTACGTCCCGTCGCACCCGGCGCCGCCCCTCGCCCGTCGGCGCCCTCCTCTGCGGCGCCGCTCATTGCCCCCGTGGTGGGAAGTTGTTCGCAAGGAAGCGAAGTGGAGAGCACAGCATGGTCCTGGTAGTGGGACTGACTCCAGTTCCAAGAGAACCCGTCTGGGGGTCGGAGGTGAGTACAGCTCTAGCGACGCGACGGAGGAGGAGCCGCGTCCTCCTGGCCGCGATAAGGCCAAGGCCGCGTTTCGCAAGGGAAAGAAGAAGGAGAAGGAAGCGTCCAGCGAGGGATCAAGTGCAGGCTTCGGAATGGCGAAAATGTATCAAGTTTTATTGAGGTCTAAGCTACTGAAGCAATATAACAAATTGCAAGACCGCTCAACCGCCGGCATGACCGAAGCTGAAAAGCGCAAACATGGCAAGGCCCTACAGATAGTGGAAAAAGACCTAGGGCTGCTAGAGGATGACGACGACGACGACGAGCACGATGATTAGATTTTTTTAATTTTTATGTAATTTTTACAATTTATTATGCAATTTTATTAATTAGTATGTAATCGGTAACAATTTTAGTTCAATAAAATTATTTCCTTGCATTATTTGTAATGTTTTCGTCTCAAAAATATGTGTTGACGTGGAGGAGAGAGAAAAGCTGATGTGGCAGAGAGAGAATCTTACAGCCCGGGCTATAGCCCGTGCACTGGCACCGTGCCCGTGAGAGTGGCGTGATAGTGGTGAGAGAAGGTGACGTGGCGGGGGCTATAGCCCGTGAATAGTGGGCGGTGCATTGGCACCAGCCTTAGAGCAAAGGAGTTAGAATGTGTATCTGCAGAGGAGTAGACAAGTCTAGGTTACTATTCTCTATGGTTTCATAGCTCATGCCGACATGGGATCACTAGTGGAGACAGGACCTATTGTCCTGACCCGTGAGAGGATTTTTAGTCCCGGTTGGCCAACCGGGACAGGCCAAGCGGGAATAAAGGACTAACATTTAGTGTCGGCCCTGTTACCAGCCGAGATTAATGACCGTCCACGTGGCTGCCGCAGAGCGCTGGGATACCCCCTTTAGTCCCGGTTCGTATAACGGGCGGCGACTAATGATTCTCTGCCGCGGCAGAAAATTGGCCAGTTTCCGTGCCGCGGCAGAAAATTCATTTTCTTTTCTTGTATTAAATTTTTCTTCACTTCAAAATAGTTTTCGTATATTTCTACGCTACTACATATATACTGTACACGCTCGTGAGTATATAAGATAACCTGTCTTACGATGGAGCATACAAATATATACAATTTTGATAATTACATTAAATAGTACCGGGACTAGAGCCCGTCTATTCGATTGCGCAGGGATCATCCGTAGGAGCGACTATTGACATTAAATAGTCCGACATCGTCGACCATATCTATCGTTAAAAAACCTGCCAGCTCCTCTGCAAATCCTATTAGGCGTTGCTCTAGTAGGATCATATCCTGCATGGCCTCGAACTATATAAGAAAAGGAGATCAATATGAATATCAATCATGATAACAAAATGTGACGGTAATAAAATAAAGTTGTGAATGTATTGCTTACGTCGACTCTATAATCTTTGTGGTCAGAGGTAAACGTGCAAATGAACTCGCAAACGTAGTATCAACATAGATGCTTCCCCGGTGGCTTCTATGCTCACTTTACGAGAATAGAATTCAATCAAAATAATAATCTAGCATCATAATTGTATTGAAACTAGAAGTAAAGAGATGTGTGGCCCTATCTCGTACTACTTACTGAGAGCCTCTTAAACGTCGGCTCGATATGACAGATACCCTTAATCACACTCTTGAACTGCTTCCATACCCTAGCCGGCAAGGAAAATGAATGAATGGGTTATTCATTACTTGATATCTCAGGAAATCATCGGAAGAGATCGATATAGCGCGAGAATGATTGAAATTACCTCTGGAGCATGTCTTGCATGTTGCAGAACTCTTCCATATTTCTCGTTAATGGGTCGTAGACTTCAACACTTACCTTATCAATTTGAATGTCTAGCAGAATCCAGTGGAAGCTGCACACATTTATATATACGTCAGTAACTAATCAATTACACTTAACATCGAGTGAGCAAAAGTAAATGGACACAACAGAGTAAGACCCGCATCTGAAGTTGTAAGGAAACAATATGTGGTCACAAAAATGGTGCTCAGTTAGAAACTTTTGAATGTTTCCCGCCGTTTCATCGGGATAGCTCGTTAGCATCTTCATGTGTACTTTATCTAGGTCAATGAACCCAACATTATAGATCTTCCTACTTTTACAGACCAGGATCTTCATTTTGCATAAAGAGTACAAAAGGATATAATGAGGATAATTACATGCAATGAACCGAACAACTGAAATAACTGAACAACTTATTTGTAGATAATGAATTCAACAACTTACAGACAATAGAAAATCATGAGAGATTTTTCGAGGGCTTCGAGATTGTACATCTGGAAGAGTTCTAAAAAAGCGACATGGATCTCGTCGGGTCAGAAGTAGTACTCTCGTGGGACTTTCGCGACGATCATTATTATGTCGGCTCTCAAGTAACATTAATGCAAATTAAGCATATGTGTTGGCAGTTGTTGCAACTTATCTTTGCTGACCAAAAGCTCCCTTGGGACATATGTAGGCTTAGTAGGAACATCAGGCTTGGGTAACTTGTCGTCTTGGGATCCTAGCAAGTCAGCAACACTTATATCCATACCGACCACCCACTTCACAGCTTCTTCCATATTTTATGGCTGCCCTAGCAGCAGGGGAACATTTTTGGATAACACTTTTAGGGCTGGATCGATTGTTTCGCCTATTGTACGAGCTAGGGAACGTCTGATGTTTTCCCGCTTGCACTTTTACTTGATTTTCTCCCGCTTGCACTTCTACTTGATTTGGTCTTCCTCGCTTCCTTGTGAAAAGTGTGTAGATAGTCGTCTGACTTATGGTGCAAGTAATATTGAAATTTTGTGTTAAGAAAACCAACTCTATAGTTTTTCTATTTCTCGGTGCATACCGGGAGGGGCTTGGGTTTCTTCTTTAGAAAATGCACATATTTATGGGCATTTGCGATCCCATCGTTTTGCTCGACCGTACGATCGTAAGGTCTGATGGGAAGATTCGAATGAGGTGCCTTTGGGAGAGGATATTGTTTTCGCTTTGGGCCTCATGTATTAGAACTCATCGACGGGGAGTTTTTGGCATGCTTCGGGTTAGTTTCCTTAGGGGGCGGAGGCGGCAAAGACGCCTTACCCAACTCCGGTGGCGGATACCGAGATGGATTCACGCTGTGGTGGGAGTAGTCATGGGTTGGGCTTATTGGAGGTAATGGAGGTGTAGGTGACTTGCGACGACTCGGAGGCGGTATTGTTCTTGGCGCCGAGCCTGAAATCTTGATGTAGTTCTTTTCCCGTAGAATGATACCATCCACTACTTATCTGAGTGTCCTCTCATCTTCGGGTCCAAGGATGTCAAGCTCTATATGATAAAACTCCGTTATGATTTCATTCAACCCGACTTTAGCATAACAAGCTGGAATTTCATGACCATGAGAGCGTGCATCCGGTGGACAAGGTAAAGCATATCCGACCTCCAACTTCATGGATATGTTCTTCATTTTCTGATGGAGCTCAAAGGATATTGAATATCTGATTCCATCCATGGGTTAGTTGGGACGTCCCTCTATCCTCCGTGCATCGTCAGCCGGGAACTCCAAATCATGCACGCTGCTTTTCCGCTGAGATGGGTCAACGGTAATATCGAGTGCAGGATCATGCAGGCACACTACTCCTTTAAGTTCATCAATCTCTTGTTGTTGTTGGTTAACTCTGGCAAGCAACTGGGTGAACTTGTCTCCCTGCTCCTCCTTTTGTCGCCGCTTTGCTCTCGCTCGGCTTCTGTAAGTTTCCATGTCTTTGGCAAACGCAAGCCACCACGATGTCTTGACAAACCTCGTGATCGTCCAGCATGTTCGTCATTCCCGAGGACCAATGTCAGCAAGTCTTTCTCTCTATCGGGACAGAATTTTAACTTCCCCTCTTTAATTTCTTTCACCACTCTTAGCCAATTTTCCCTGCGTATGCTAATCCCATCACAACAAACAAGGTCCCCTATTATTTCGTCGTATGTACCCCCATGCGCAAGGAAGCAATTTCTTGCCCTCAATTCCCATTCTTCACGAATCCATTTTGGGGTGATCCCTTTAGCAAGCAGCTCTTGCTCTTTTTTATCCCACTTTAGCATGGCAGTCTAGTAGCCTCATGGCCCAAATTTATGGTGATACTTCTTCTCGGAATTTTTCTTGTTCTTTTTTGACGTATCCTTGGCATCTTCTGACTCCTTGTACTCCTAAAATGTGTTCCAGTGATTTGCCTGCTTATCTAGATAGCCTTCAAATATTGGAGCAGTCTTTTGTTCTGTTAGTCTTGCCATAATATTTTCTTCTACACCCAGAATAGTTCGGTCATCTTCTTACAAGTCCACTGCTTGACTTTCGCACTAGGGTGGTGCGCCACTGATTCGTGGCGCACCAGTGCGATGCGCCACTGATTCCTTATCTAAATGTTTTTTTATTCACTCACCAATTTTGGTCAACTTCACACTAGGTCACCCATCCTCAACATACTCCAGCCCTAGCACGCTTAACATCTTAGTTCCATTCGACTGCAGTCCCGGGAAAGAAGTTATAACTTATTGATATATGTATCATATCAATCCTATTAAGCCCTTGAGCATGATGTCACAATTTACCGTTTAAGTTTGATAACAACAATTTGAAAAGTTTGACCCAAGTTTGAATAGTTTGACCACGCATTGACTAGACTATGACTAGTTTGACCACACTTTGACTAGAGTTTGACTATAGTTTGAATATACATTGACCAACGTTTGACCATAGTTTGAATAGTTTGACCATCATTTGAATAGTTTGACCAGATTTTGACGAGTGTTTGACCACATGTTGACCATAGTTTGACTAGTTTGACCACATGTTGACCATAGTTTGACCATATATTGACCACAATTTGACTAGTTTGACCAGAGCATCAGTGGCGCACTGCTCACTGGTGCGCCACTGATACCTGGCAACCATGCATGTCCATGAGTATTAGTGGCGCATCATGCACGGTGCGCCACTGATTCTTCATAGCATCAATGGCGCACCATACACCATGCGCCACTGATACCAGGCACTCATGTATATCCATTAGTATAAGTGGCGCATCATGCACGGTGCGCCACTGATTCTTCATAGCATCAGTGGCGCACTATACACCATACGCCACTGATACTAATGGACATACATGGGTGTCAGGTATCAGTGGCGCACCGTGCATGGTGCGCCACTGATGCTATGGAGAATCAGTGGCGCACTATGCACTGGTGCGCCACTAATACTAATGGACATACATGGGTGCCAGGTATCAGTGGTGCACCTATGCACGGTGCGCCACTGATGCTCATAGCATCAGTGGCGCATGAATACATGGTGCACCACTGATGCCTGGACCTGTTTCCTCCCAACCGTATCAGTGGCGCACAACTACATGGTGCGCCACTGATGCTAGTCCATCTATAATCATTTTCCTAGTAGTGAGAGCTTTTATTTTATTAGACAGAGGTATTGAAACATTTTTTTAGAAAGGTGTATGCTATGTCAACGAATGGTAAACAGAAAAATATAGTACATCACAAGCCAGCTAGAGTTCACAAGAGCGCCTCCCATTGAAGGACGCAACTGGTGTAGAAGGTTGGTGGCGTGTAGTAGACGCCATCGTTGGTAAACCCCAAGAGAAAGGTTGTGAAGGTGCAACAGCAAGTTTTCCTTTAGAAAAGAAACCAAGATTGAATCGACTAGTAGGAGGACATGCAATCTCTGAAGGGTGATGCAGCTGAGGTGGAAGAGCGCACTACTGGTTCAACCTCAGTGGGTTTTCCGAACACAAAGAGGTTAAATATATAATGTGGAAAACAGTAGGAAAATAGTAGGAACAATATGAAAACAGTATGAAAGCAGTAGGTGTTTTATCAGTATGAGAAAACAGGACCGGGGTCCACAGTTCACTAGTATTGTCCCTCCGTGAAAGATAAATAACATGTGTGGTGAACAAATTACAGCTGGGCAATTGATAGAAATGAAGGCTGCACCGTAATGCATATGCAAGACATAAAGATTACTATGTGATTCATGCATGAATTACAACAAATTACATAGACCGTTATCCCACTGCATCTATCACTAATAAACCACCCTCCGAATATCATCTGAACAAACGTTGGGTATTAAGTTGCAAGCAAAAGATAATCGCAGTAAGCAAAGTGTGTAATGTAAACTATGTAAACACCGTTGTTTTCTCCCTAATGGAAACAACACATCCTCCATCCATCACATTTCTGTCACTCGAGCACAGATGCAAAGGAGGCATGAACCAACTATCGAGCATAAATACTCCCTCTTGGAGTTACTAGCATCTACTTGGCCAGCGCATCTACTAATAACGGAGAGCATGCAAGATTATAAATAACATATGCATGAAGATAACATGATAAATTCATAATCATAAGACATAGAATTCAACATTCATCGGATCCCAGCAAACACAACATGTAGCATTACAGTGATCTCGGTCATGTGAGGTACCTCACGAGATCTAAAGATGAGGCATAAAGTGGAGAAGACAACCATCTACCTACTGCTATGGACTCGTATTCCAGGGATCAACTGCTCACGCATCACTTCGGAGGAGAGAATGGTGGTGCAGACCCCTCCGGTGATGAATTTCCCTCCCGACAAGGTGCTGGGGAGAGCTCCAGAACCCTCCCGATCTCAGGATGACGATGACGGCGCCCTCGGGTGTTTCTCGGGATAAAGTGGTATATCTTTAGGGTTGATATGTCGGGGGGGAATAAATAGACGAAAGGGCGATGGCGGTGGGCACCCGAGGGGCCCACACCACCCCAACGCGGCCACGGGGCGTGCCACCCTATGGTGTGGCCCCCCTCCGGGCCTTTTCGTGACTCCATGGAACCTTTAGGATTTCTAAGACTTTCGGGCTTCGAATTTTCCAATTCCTAGAAATATTTCTAGAACAACTTTTATGAAACTCAAAACAGAAGAAAATAGGGAACTTGCTCTGTGGCATCTTGTCAATAGGTTAGTCCCAGAAATCAGAAAAAATGACATAAAGTGTATAGCAAACGTGTAGAAAATAACATGAAAACAACATGGAACATCAGAAATTAATGTTACGTTTATGACGTATCATAGGTCCATAGTCAAGTTCCCATATCTTCTCTATGTACCCATAATATGTGACGTTCTACCCATTTTCGTCTGTTGCATCAAAGCGTACACAACTGTTTTGGTTGGTGCTATTTTTATCTTGGGTGGTCATGTAAAATGTATCCCCATTTATCCCGTGATTTAGGAATACCAATCGGCTTAAGGTGGGGAAGAAAGTCAACACAAAACTCAATGACCTCTTCTGTTCCATAGCCCTTGGAGATGCTTCCTTGTGGCCTAGAATGGTTACAAACATATTCCTTTAATACTTCCATGAACCTCTCAAAGGGGAACATATTGTGAAGAAACACAGGACCGAGAATTCTAATCTCTTCGACTAGGTGAACTAGGATGTGCGTCATAATATTGAAGAAGGATGGCGGGAACAACAACTCGAAGGAGACCAGACATTGTGTCGAGACATCGTAGTAGTTTTCATAGACGGGGGTGCCATGAGACTACGGGTAGAGACGTGGGGAAACGGGATCGCATTGTAGACAAAGACACAGATTTACCCAGGTTCGGTACGTCGTAATAATACGGCGTTCCTACTCCGGCAAACTCACTAATCATGACTAAAGCCTGTGAATACAATTGCAATATGAGGTTCTGCTTAGCTATTCGCTGAGGATCAACTTCCCGGCGAGTTAGCCTGTGGCTTCCTGTCTTGTTATCTCATCTCCCGTCCGGCTTTATATAATAGCCGGATTAGGGCATACAGAATAGGAAACCTAGAAGACTACGATAGCTAGTAACTTGGAAAGTAAGGAATCCGTCTTCTCCTCCAAGCCAGATCACGTGGGCCGTGATCCAGGTCCTTCTAGAATCCGGCTTCTGCGCGTCAGCTTACTGGGCCGCCCAATGGACCATAGCCCACTACCAGTTGGGCCACCCTGTTAATCCGGCACTTTTGACTACCATCTGATATACCCCTATTCAGTATATATCCGACAGTAGCCCCCAAGAAGGATTAAAACTCTGATTTGCCGTCTTTCGCCAAATGTATATTGTCCGAGAAATATTGGCCAGCAGTCTTGATTCTTCTTATTCTTCTTTTGAAAAGAGATGGTAACATAAAACTCGGAGTCCTGAAAATCCGGCTTTTCTCACACGACCCTTCGCGGAGAAGGAACCTCCTACGTCAGCACTTTAATCCTGCTGACGTAAGGGACATTTAGGTTTTGAGTGGGAAACCCAGAAACATATCTCTGACAGATTCTCGCGAGAAACGAGGAGATAACCATAATCACCCTGTCGATTCATTTCCCGGATTTTCCGGCGAGTGACACGCGTTGATCATCCAACGGCCAAAAGAGCCGTTAGCACGTATCATGACGGATTTCCGGCTATAAATAGCCTTCGTCGTCCTCCCGGAAAACCTTCCGCAACCACTCGAACGCCATTACAACACCCAAGCTTCCAGCAGAGAGAGATCACCGAATGCCCACTACGCCCAGAACATCACCGGAGGCTAGCCGCGCCGCCACCCAATGGCATCCTCGCCGCCTTCGCCCGCCCACACCGTCGCGCAGGACATCGAGGACATAATCAACCAAATGGATCCTCAATTGGATTCTCCAACGCATGCCGGTGACGAGCCGGTGAAGACTGCGGATTCCGCGGTGGACAGAGGGAATCCTTCCGCCACCGCGGATCTTGCGGGCTCAAGCACCGCGCCCTCTCCGCCGTTTTCTCCCGAAACGGCGGAGGAGAAGATTACGCTCCTCGGCGACGAGCTCGCCGCTGCAGAGGCCGCCGCGTCCGCCGCTGCCGGAGCAGACGAAGAAGTGGAAACTGCCGGCAACTGGGTTGCCTGCAGCATTCCCCCATCCCTCCTTCCAAACATGGAAAAGGAGGGTTTGGTACTCAAAGGGAAATGGCGGCTCCCTGAGGACGAGAACGAACCCCTGCCAAACGACGGCGAACGGGTTCTTCTCTCCTCCCATCTCCTAAGAGGTATGGGATTGCCCCCTTCTGCCTTTTTCCTCAAAGTTCTCTCCCACTATAACATCCAGCCTCATAACCTGCCACCCAATTCCATTCTTTATATGGCCGGGTTTCAGGCCCTCTTCGAGGGTTTCCTAGGCATAGAACCTAGGTTAGACTTCTAGATGTACTGTTTCGGGGTTAAGCGTAACTCTTCGGAGGAACCATCTCCTTTACTCTTAGGAGATTTAGGGAGGAATGGTTCCCCAAGATCAGAACCTCGGAATCCGTCAAATTCTGTACGGGTTCCTTCTTCTATCATCCCGATGTTCCTTTCCCAAAAAAGGCCATCGGGGTTCCACCTTTCACAAACACCGCTGCTGTTCCCCAAGAGAATTGGGGAACAGAAGCCGTCCAAGTTCTGCCGCCTGATCTTCTAAGGATCAAGCGGCGCATCGTCAAGCTCACCTCCTCTGATCCTCCCCTAACCGGCATGGACATAGTCCTTTGCTGGTTGGATAGGCGGATCCATCCGTTGGCCAACCATGGCGGCCGCCTCCTTTGCGAGTATACGGGCGCCAACGACAAAATGTGGACAACCAGCAAAGACTGGACCGCGAAGGATCTGCGGCGGCGCGTGAACCAGTTGGTCGCATCACGCGACCAATATGAAGCGAGTCGGCCTATGTATACGGCCGACAATCCGGCTCCCAAGGTATTTTTCCGTCATTTGGGTAGAATTTTGCTATGCTTTCTCGGATTTTTCGCTTCTAACTCTGCTTTTTCATTTCGACAGATTGCTGAACTTCCTGACTCGGAGCTTGCCTCCGAACCTGATCTGGAGGCGTTGCACGCCGCCTTTGCAGGTGGGCGAAAGCGCAAGCACATTTCCTCCTCTGAGGAAATCATCGATCTTGACGGGATTCCCGTCGCCACCTCCAGGTTAGAACGTCCGGGTTATTTTCTTTTGTCGAAGTTTTCTTTTGTCTTCGGAGTTTTAACTCTTTCCGGGTTTTTTGTTTTTTGCCTTTAGCCTGCCTCCCTCTACCTTAAAGCCAAAGAAGCTGAAAAGGCATAAGGCTGTTATCAACAGAGGCCCTCAACCTTCTCCCGTCATCGCACCGGACACACCGTCCACGATGGCGGAAGAGCATGCGACAGCCCCCACCACCAAGTCGTTGGAGCCCAGCCAGCCCGTTGTGTCGGACACGGACACGAGGGAAAGGGCGGCTCCAGAGGTGGGAAATTCTTCTCGGACAATCGACGAGGAGATTCCCACCTTCGACAAGGACTTCAAGAATCTCAACGATGGCCTAAGCGCGGCCGGAATTCTTTTTGCGGAATACGCAAAAGAGTTCAATGAAAACTTGGCGGGATTGCAGCGAATGAGCCAGGTATTTAACTCTTGCCCCCAAGCATTAAGCAAAATGTATACTTTTCGCCTTGATACTTTTTAGTTACTCTTTTCCTTGTCGTGTTCCAGCAAACTGCCGAAACCATTAACATGGAAGTTTTCAATAAACTTTCCGTCAAGAACAAGGAAGTTAGAAATCTTCTTTCCATTCTTGAGGTGAAAGAGGTAGAGCTGGCATCGTCTCAGCTGCAGCTGAAGGAAACAACAGGTAAACTTTTTCCCTCTGAAGTTTTTGATTCAGCTTTTTGTCTAAGTACTTTTCCGGGATTTTTCTGAAGTCGGAATTTTTCTTGCTTTCCAGATGCTTTGGCTAAGGCCAAGCAAATAGCTGAATATGCCGGCAATGCTGCCAGTCTCCGTGAGGAGAATTTGGACCTTCATAAGCAACTTATGAAGGCCCAAAAGGATCTGGAAGCCAGCAATCTGGCCCATGGAATTGCTCATTCCAAGGCTTCCGAACAGGCGGAGAAGGATAAGTCCACCATCCAGGACTTGGAAAATGCCTTAAACCTTCGCCTGGAGGAAGGCTCCGAAATCGACAAGATCATCGGTAAGTTTTACTTCGTTTACCATTTTTCCATGTCTTGTTTTCATTCTCTACTTTTTCACTTAACCTTTTTGGTTGTTTTGTCCGAAAAAACAGGAGGTAACCCAGATATCACTCGGATTGACAGAATCCGAGCCTTTGGGAAGATGTGGACTGCGATCAGAGCTGCTGGCATGCAGCTGGTCAACAAGTTCCTTCCCACAAGGACTGGGGAGTTCTCGGAAGTTGAGAAACTTCCGGGTGCCATCTTGGTGGTGGCGGAGTCCAGGGAATCCATCCTAGGCTCCGCTGCACGGGGTGGTGCACGCATGGCACTCGGCCTTATGCGTATGGACTACCCTGGTGCAAAGTCTTGGCGCGTGGCGTCCGGTATCCCCCAAGGATACACGGAAACTCAGCGATCCACCATATTTGATGAAATCAAAGGTCACGCCACCAAGATCGCCTCCATGGTGAACATCTCCATCACTTTTCCAGAAGAGGAGATCCCGGAAGCCCCCGAGAATGACAGAAGCGAAGAAGACTCGGACGCTTGAAGGGCTGCCTTTAACCTGGATGATGAAAGTAGACAATAGGAGCATTACTGCACTTTTACGATGTAATTTATATTGTAATGCTTCTATTCCTTTTGTATAAACAAGAACTCCGCCTTTTGCAGTTTTAATTATGAAATTCTTTGCAAGGTTTCCGGGTTTTAATATTCCTTTGTCTTCTAAGTTCTCTAGTTTATGTGTTTTAACTGTCCTTAGTGTTTGAAATGGCTCGATAGTATTATGAATCATCATGCCGAGTAACTGGGTATAACCAATCAGTTTAAACTCGAAAACATGGATCATACTAAAGGCATTTTTACTAACTAGCTCCAGTGACCCAACACGTAAACAATAAGATAATACTTAGAGAAAAGTAAGGAATTTTTTGAAACTTGGGCACGCAGGCACAATCCGAGTTTCCTTTAGCCGTTAGTAGGCTGAAAATCATTCAGTTTTTAAACACCGAGCACGCAGGCACAATTCGGGTTAACATTGAGTATTTTGTAAGATCATTGGGAAATAGATAAGGTGGAATCATGCTTTATACTATAATAAACTTGTAAAAACATGGATATCAAAATTCCGACAACTTTATTTCATGATCTCAAAGATGTTTACATAGAAATTGAACTAAGTATAGAAGGGACGTAACTGCTGGATGCTCCAAGGCCTCTTTGTCTCTCCTAGTTCATCATCTATCTTTATCTTTCTTTTGCGATTCGGCTTCTCGGGATCGTCTTCCGTGTCCCGAATGTCTACAAGATAATATGACCCATTTTTCATAGCTTTGCTGATTACAAATGGTCCTTCCCATACTGGGGCCAATTTGTGCTTTCTTTGCTGCACCAATCTCAGCGCTAAGTCACCTTCTTTAAAAGAACGATGCCTGATTTTCCGACTATGATAACATCGTAAACCTTGCTGGTAAATGGTGGATCTTTGAAGCACAAACTCTCGTTCCTCTTCTAAGAGATCGATGGTATCCTGTCGTGCTTCTTCGGCATCCGAGTCATCGAAATCCCGCACTCTTGGGCTATCATGGATCATGTCCGTTGGAAGAATAGCTTCCGCACCGTAAACTAGGAAAAACGGGGTTTGCCCAGTTGACCTGTTTGGCGTCGTTCGAATGCTCCAAAGCACGGAAGGTAGCTCTTCTACCCATGCTCCAGCTGCTCTATGAAGAGGAGATTCGAGTCTTGGGCGTATTCCTTGCAGGATTGAGCTATTCATTCTCTCAACCTGTCCATTGGATTGCGGGTGTGCCACAGATGCAAGATCTAGGCGGATTCCCGTTTGTCGGCAATATTTTACCAACTCTCCAATGGAGAAATTTGTCCCGTTGTCGGTTGTTATGCTATGTGGAACGCCATATTGTCGCACCCGGACTTCTAGGGGATACTCACAGTCCGTTAAACAGTAGATAAATGGCTTACGGGGCATACCGGCACCCGCATCTCAATATGAGCAGGCCAACACGTAAACGTGTGACAACCATTATCTTACTATTCATCGTCTGCGCAAACCATCCCGTAGAATTCCAGATACTTCCATTGACGTACTTCAAAACATACACACATGGTACGTCAACGGCATTGGAACAAGTGATATCACAACAGATCTCTACGACACAAAAGATTGAAATAAGGTGCAAATAGCTCTCATTAGAGCAGAGATAGAAAAATACAATCATCCAGAGGACACATGTCCCAACATATCATCATTACATCACAGCGGAAGCATTCAACATGTCTGAGTACAGACAAGATCCAAATACGCCTAAGAGGCCGGAAACGAAAAGACGAAGCCCATCCACGAAGTCTCGGATCCTGCCCGGGTCCGCTATCTACTCGTCAGCAGTCTCGTCATACTCCACGTCGTAGCCACCATGGGGATCTTCGGTAACGTAGGTATGTGGAAACCACAGCCCCAAAGGGGGTCAGTACATAAACGTACTGGCAAGCAAGACTCACAGTTCACCAAAGTGTAACCCGTCAACACCAAGCACAGACGCTTTGGGTTCAACGGAAGAAAGGGGATATAAAAGATGATGCAACTGGCTGCGCTAACCAACTACAGAAACACTACAACCTCCGGCTAACAGAAAAGAGATAAGATCGCGTATCGGAACCAACTATAACTAACTCCAAACAAACCCATCCTGGATCTCGCCCCTTATCCAAAGAAGCAATCCGAGGATAACTCACACAGTTGAAATTATGATGGTTCAGATTATTGTGTCAATAAGCCTATTACTAGTCAAGTTGTTAATCATTGGGTGTAAGGTTGTTAATCATTAGGTTTAAGTTGTTCTGAGTACTTGTTAGCCAGTACTTTCACCAAGTAGTCCATAACCGCGGAAAACACGGCTTCTCGAGAAGATTATCCCTGCAGGGTTGCACCAATTTGGCCGTACACGCAAGAATAACCCGCCAGATGGGATGCCTCCCACCAAGCGGGGCACTCTACACAACTCAACTCTTCTTCGCATCAAGCCCAAAGCACCTTGGGCGCACGGCTAATCGAGCCCAGAAGAAAATGGACCCTCATAGCACTCTAAGAACGTGTCCCCCTATATGCCGACTACGAAAATTCCACCCGGGTACCAAGGGCTCGCAAGATCATGCATGCAGCAAATGGAAAACCCGAACTAAATGAGGCGATTTGGACGAGATGCGAATCGAATCAAATTGAGGGGGGCGCCCATACTCGCTTCCCACATGCGGTTAGTGCACTCATCATGGATCAGTAGACAAGACCCTTTTCCTATTAGGGTCGACACTAGCAGGCCTCAAAACCACAAAGGGCCTCCTGCCGGTGCCTTATCATCAAATTATTATTTAACAATAGCATTAGCATGATTGATTGATTACACATCGAGCCCCCAGAACATAATAAAAATATAGTAACGGAAAGTAACGGGTAACAGACTCGAGCAAAACAACCTAAGCATGCTAGTAAGACACGGGCTCAAACAAAAGGTTATAGGTATGGAGGTGAGGCAATATCAGGGTTAAAGGATACATGTGATAGGTTCGTAACAGAAGCAACTAATCATACGGCTAGCAGAATAGACAACGGAAAGTATCGGTAACCAATGTTGAAAGGAACACGATGGTTCATGTGAGTGATAACTTGCCTGCAAACCCAGTAGCCTGGTACTGAGCTAACTCCTTAGAAGGGGTGTCGTAAGGATCGTCGGTCTCAACGTCGTCGTGTATCCGAGAAGAAGCAAGCAAACAATGCAGAAAGATAAACAATCAATAACATGGCATAGTGCACAAACATGGGATGATGCATAGAAATAAACTAGTTTACATGGTAACATAACATGATTAAATGGACCCACATGCAATTTGGATTACATATGGAAAGCCCATGAATTATGGTTGAATTAATTGTTTTACAACTAAGCAACATGTGAAAGTGGATTAGCATGATGCATGGATGAGGAAAACAGAAAAATAACAACAATAGAACCAAATGGAAATAAGGTTTACCCAGTTTAGAAATTCATTTATTAAGTTAAGAAACTTTGGTTACTTAAAGGTGTCACACAAGAATTTGTTGTTTTCATCAAGTTAAATTGTTCAAAACAGATAACAAAGTTTATATTTGAAAAGTTCACACAATTTTAGGTGGAATACATGTTTCACTTGTTGAAAAAGGATTTCAAATAAATTATTTATGAATTAAACAAGTTTAAGCAAGAATTAAACGAATTTAATTCAACTTTGAATTTAATTGAATTTTTATTTGTTCAAAACATTAATTGAGATTCATATTTGAAAAGTTTATACTTTTAGGGTTGGAGAACATATTTTATATGTCCCAAAAGAATTTGATTTGATCAAGTTATGAATTTAGCAATGTTAAATGAATTAAACAAGGTTTAAATTATTTAACCAATTTTAATTATTCAAAACATGAAACAAATTTTATATTTGGAAAGGTGGTTTAATTTTGCAGGGAATATTTCATTTGTTGAAATTGGATTTAAAATGAGCAAGTTATTAATTTGGCAATTTTAAATGCAATAAACAAGAAACCGTTGTTTTCAGCAATTTAAATTATTCAAAACAGCAAACAAAATTTATATTTGGAAAGTACATGAAAAGTTGATTGGAAAACATATTTAGTTTGTGGAATCTGGAATTTTTATGAACAAGTTATGATTTTTGCAAAATTAAGTGATTTAAACAAGAATTCAAATATTTCACCAATTTAAAATATTCAAAACAGTAAACAAATTTTATATTTGGTAAGAACATTCAATTTGGGACAGCAAACATATTTAAAAAGTTAAAATTGGAGTTAAGATGAATTAATTATGCATTTTACAAGTTAAGGTGCAAATCTGCCATTTTTTTTAGCTGCTAGGGACTAGAAAAAAATATTTGAGGGGTCTAGAATTAATTTACAAGGGCCTATTGGTGATTTGCAGAAGTTGCTGTGACCAAACACATGAAAAATAAAAGTGTGGTTTTATTTGGGAGAGGGGGGGCTCGAACCCCCCACCTCCTGATGCGCGCTGGGGGTCTCTGCCAGTGGGGTGGTGATTGACTTGTGATTGCTACGGGGAACGAGGGGGTATAACGTGCGGGTTGTGGCTCTTTTTAACTGAAACGCAATCGTGCAGTTGCCTGCGATCAGAGAGGAGGCCGCCATGGTCTGCTGCTCTCGGGGGTGGCCGTGGGTGCGTGGTGGTGGAGGGGAGTGCGGCCAAGGGAGGAGGAGAGAGGCGAGAGGAGGAAGGGGGCTCACCTTGGGGGGCTCCCGAGGCAGGAGGAGGTCGATCGGGGCAGGCAGGTCGGGGCGGACAGGGATGGAGCAGGGGTGGCGACCGGCGGAAAGGAGGCGACGGCGGCGGCGACAGGAGGCCTCCCGGCCCGCACCAAGGTGATGAGGAGGGAGCCCGCGGTGAGGGCTTTCCATTCCCGCCCTCACCGCGGCCGGAGGGTGACGGAGGCGCCGGCGATCGCCGGAGGGAGGTGGGAGAATTTCGGGTGCAGTGTTCGGTTCAGAGAAGATACAGAGCAGAGAAGGAAGAGGAAGAAGGTGGCGGGGGAGAGGGAAAAGAGGGAGAAGGAAGGTGGGATGGAGACCCTAGGGTTAGGGCTAGGTTTATAGGAGGGGAGGAGGGGAGCACAGCCGTTGGCTGTTTCTCTGAACCACGTGGGGGTGCTGGATGTTCTTCCGTACGTGAGGTTGAAGAAAGTGGGGTGCTCGAAGGGGTATGGGCTGGTGAGAGTTGGGTGGTGATGGCTGAGGAGGGAAGTTGGTCCTCTCTCACCCTCTCCCCTTGTTAGTTTTAGTAAGTGATTTGTTATTATTTTTTTTTGCTGATTTGAAAAGGTAGAAATAGATGAGTGTTAGGGTTAGGAAAAATTTGAAAAAAGTATGTTAGGTTAGTTTTTCAATAGCAACTAAATGCTAACTTTAATTTCCAAAGTTTTCAAATTTAATTTGCTGTTTGTAAATTAATTCAAATTGGATGGATTTTATTATTAATTGCATTCTTTGAAACAAAATTTTAAATGGCATGAACCTTGGAGTTTGAAATAGAAACAACAAATTAGAATGTTTGGTAATTTGCACATATTCAATTGGGGTGTTGTTTGATGATTTGAATTTGAGTTTTGAATGCAATTTATATTATGTGGATTATTAAATGACAAATAAGAGTTGAGCTTATTATTATTTCATGGAAACAATTGGAAGTGTTAATTGAACCATTTTATTTGGAGAGTTTTGTTTTTGCAATTTTCATAATTTCAACATGGTTGTTGTTTGGAGGAAAAATCATAATTGAATTTGAAAAGGGTTTGGTTATTGGATGCATTTTTATAGAAACAACACAACAGTTTTGAAATCACACTTTAATGGAAACAAACAATTGTTTTATTTTGAAATATCTTTTTAGAAATTGTAACATCACAAGTATGAAACAAAGGTTTGAAATTTGAGTTGAAATTCAAATAGAAAACAAAGGAAAACAAATGAAAACAGTTGGAAAACAAATGAAAACAGAGGAAAACAAAAGGAAAACAAGCAAAACAATTGCAATGAACATGATGCCATGATGCAAAACATAAAATAACAGAGAGCAAACATTCTAATGGCTATTTTTCATACTTGGGATATTACAAAACGCCCCCCCTTGAAGGAATCGCGCCCCGAGATTCCTACTGAGAAAAGAAAAGGTTCGGATACTTCTTGCGAAGATCCTCTTGAGCTGTGACACGTGAAACACATCGTGCACATTGGATAGTTTTTCTAGAAGTTCAAAACGATAGGCATTCCTGGCAACTCTTCTGGAAAGACGTCAGGGAATTTGGAAACCACCGGAACATTTTTGAGTAAAGGTAGAGGTTTTGTATCGAGGGTGTATAGCTGGATAGAATTTGATTCATCTGTAGAATAGATTATCTGGTCAGAAGGGTGGAACCGCGTTATTGATTAGACGCCGGTATAATAACTGAAGTGGGAAGTAACAACAAGATTTCAACGGACGAAAAGGATGTTGAGAAGAACAGGATATTGAAGCAACACCGGGAAAACGAGATCAAAACACTCCTGAGGTACTAAGGAAAAACCCATCCGGGCTTCTAAAGGATCAATATCTACTGTTTAAGGAATAGAGGATCTGCTTCCGGGGCTTACACGCCTCCGTTCTCAATCATGAGTAGGCAACATGATAAATCATGTCACAACCACCTCCATTCCTATGGACTAGTAGATATAACTATCCCAGAGAAACCAGGATTCGTGAAATCCTAACTTGAAAGTTTAGATGAGAAGGGAAAAACAACGTTGCACTTCCTTACCAGAAAAAGGGAGGGTGGGTGGGGAAAGAAGAAAAAGAACAGAATTCCTACTCTCACGTTTCATTTTTTTCCTATATAGCTACAAAATAGTTTCTAGACTCAACTGCGACCAGTAAAAAGGGATCCTACAGGCAGACTGGCTCTGATACCATTTGTCGCACCCGGACTTCTAGGGGATACTCACAGTCCGATAAACAGTAGATAAATGGCTTACGGGGCATACCGGCACCCGCATCTCAATATGAGCAGGCCAACACGTAAACGTGTGACAACCATTATCTTACTATTCATCGTCTGCGCAAACCATCCCGTAGAAATCCAGATACTTCCATTGACGTACTTCAAAACATACACACATGGTACGTCAACGGCATTGGAACAAGTGATATCACAACAGATTTCTACGACACAAAAGATTGAAATAAGGTGCAAATAGCTCTCATTAGAGCAGAGATAGCAAAATACAATCATCCAGAGGACACATGTCCCAACATATCATCATTACATCACAGCGGAAGCATTCAACATGTCTGAGTACAGACAAGATCCAAATAGGCCTAAGAGGCCGGAAACGAAAAGACGGAGCCCATCCATGAAGTCTCGGATCCTGCCCGGGTCCGCTATCTACTCGTCAGCAGTCTCGTCATACTCCACGTCGTAGCCACCATGGGGATCTTCGGAAACATAGGTCTGCGGAAACCACAGCCCCAAAGGGGGTCAGTACATAAACGTACTGGCAAGCAAGACTCACAGTTCACCAAAGTGTAACCCGTCAACACCAAGCACAGATGCTTTGGGTTCAACGGAAGGAAGGGGATATAAAAGATGCTGCAACTGGCTGCGCTAACCAACTACAGAAACACTACAACCTCCGGCTAACAGAAAAGAGATAAGATCGCGTATCGGAACCAACTATAACTAACTCCAAACAAACCCATCCTGGATCTCGCCCCTTATCCAAAGAAGCAATCCGAGGATAACTCACACAGTTGAAATTATGATGGTTCAGATTATTGTGTCAATAAGCCTATTACTAGTCAAGTTGTTAATCATTGGGTGTAAGGTTGTTAATCATTAGGTTTAAGTTGTTCTGAGTACTTGTTAGCCAGTACTTTCACCAAGTAGTCCATAACCGCGGAAAACACGGCTTCTCGAGAAGATTATCCCTGCAGGGTTGCACCAATTTGGCCGTACACGCAAGAATAACCCGCCAGATGGGATGCCTCCCACCAAGCGGGGCACTCTACACAACTCAACTCTTCTTCGCATCAAGCCCAAAGCACCTTGGGCGCACGGCTAATCGAGCCCAGAAGAAAATGGACCCTCATAGCACTCTAAGAACGTGTCCCCCTATATGTCGACTACGAAAATTCCACCCGGGTACCAAGGGCTCGCAAGATCATGCATGCAGCAAATGGAAAACCCGAACTAAATGAGGCGATTTGGACGAGATGCGAATCGAATCAAATTGAGGGGGGCGCCCATACTCGCTTCGCACATGCGGTTAGTGCGCTCATCATGGATCAGTAGACAAGACCCTTTTCCTATTAGGGTCGACACTAGCAGGCCTCAAAACCACAAAGGGCCTCCTGCCGGTGCCTTATTATCAAATTATTATTTAACAATAGCATTAGCATGATTGATTGATTAAACATCGAGCCCCCAGAACATAATAAAAATATAGTAACTGAAAGTAACGGGTAACAGACTCGAGCAAAACAACCTAAGCATGCTAGTAAGACACGGGCTCAAACAAAAGGTTATTGGTATGGAGGTGAGGCAATATCAGGGTTAAAGGATACATGTGATAGGTTCGTAACAGAAGCAACTAATCATAGGGCTAGCAGAATAGACAACGGAAAGTATCGGTAACCAATGTTGAAAGGAACACGATGGTTCATGTGAGTGATAACTTGCCTGCAAACCCATTAGCCTGGTACTGAGCTAACTCCTTAGAAGGGGTGTCGTAAGGATCGTCGGTCTCAACGTCGTCGTGTATCCGAGAATAAGCAAGAAAACAATGCAGAAAGATAAAGAAACAATAACATGGCATAGTGCACAAACATGGGATGATTCATGACCATTTAATTGATGCATAGAAATAAACTAGTTGACATGGTAACATAACATGATTAAATGGACCCACATGCAATTTGGATTGCATATTGAAAGCCCATGAATTATGGTTGAATTAATTGTTTTACAACTAAGCAACATGTGAAAGTGGATTAGCATGGTGCATGGATGAGGAAAACAGAAAAATAACAACAATAGAACCAAATGGAAATAAGGTTTACCCAGTTTAGAAATTCATTTATTAAGTTAAGAAACTTTGGTTACTTAAAGGTGTCACACAAGCATTTGTTGTTTTCATCAAGTTAAATTGTTCAAAACAGATAACAAAGTTTATATTTGAAAAGTTCACACAATTTTAGGTGGAATACATGTTTCACTTGTTGAAAAAGGATTTCAAATAAATTATTTATGAATTAAACAAGTTTAAGCAAGAATTAAATGAATTTAATTCAACTTTGAATTTAATTGAATTTTTATTTGTTCAAAACATTAATTGCGATTCATATTTGAAAAGTTTAAACTTTTAGGGTTGGAGAACATATTTTATATGTCCCAAAAGAATTTGATTTGATCAAGTTATGAATTTAGCAATGTTAAATGAATTAAACAAGGTTTAAATTATTTAACCAATTTTAATTATTCAAAACATGAAACAAATTTTATATTTGGAAAGGTGGTTTAATTTTGCAGGGAAAACATATTTCATTTGTTGAAATTGGATTTAAAATGAGCAAGTTATTAATTTGGCAATTTTAAATGCAATAAACAAGAAACAATTGTTTTCAGCAATTTAAATTATTCAAAACAGCAAACAAAATTTATATTTGGAAAGTACATGAAAAGTTGATTGGAAAACATATTTAGTTTGTGGAATTTGGAATTTTTATGAACAAGTTATGATTTTTGCAAAATTAAGTGATTTAAACAAGAATTCAAATATTTCACCAATTTAAAATATTCAAAACAGTAAACAAATTTTATATTTGGTAAGAACATTCAATTTGGGACAGCAAACATATTTAAAAAGTTAAAATTGGAGTTAAGATGAATTAATTATGCATTTTACAAGTTAAGGTGCAAATCTGCCATTTTTTTTAGCTGCTAGGGACTAGAAAAAAATATTTGAGGGGTCTAGAATTAATTTACAAGGGCCTATTGGTGATTTGCAGAAGTTGCTGTGACCAAACACATGAAAAATAAAAGTGTGGTTTTATTTGGGAGAGCGGGGGCTCGAACCCCCCACCTCCTGATGCGCGATGGGGGTCTCTGCCAGTGGGGTGGTGATTGACTTGTGATTGCTACGGGGAACGAGGGGGTATAACGTGCGGGTTGTGGCTCTTTTTAACTGAAACGCAATCGTGCAGTTGCCTGCGATCAGAGAGGAGGCCGCCATGGTCTGCTGCTCTCGAGGGTGGCCGTGGGTGCGTGGTGGTGGAGGGGAGTGCGGCCAAGGGAGGAGGAGGGAGGCGAGAGGAGGAAGGGGGGCTCACCTTGGGGGGCTCCCGAGGCAGGAGGAGGTCGATCGGGGCAGGCAGGTCGGGGCGGACAGGGATGGAGCAGGGGTGGCGACCGGCGGAAAGGAGGCGACGGCGGCGGCGACAGGAGGCCTCCCGGCCCGCGCTGAGGTGATGAGGAGGGAGCCCGCGGTGAGGGCTTTCCATTCCCGCCCTCACCGCGGCCGGAGGGTGACGGAGGCGCCGGCGATCGCCGGAGGGAGGTGGGAGAATTTCGGGTGCAGTGTTCGGTTCAGAGAAGATACAAAGCAGAGAAGGAAGAGGAAGAAGGTGGCGGGGGAGAGGGAAAAGAGGGAGAAGGAAGGTGGGATGGAGACCCTAGGGTTAGGGCTAGGTTTATAGGAGGGGAGGAGGGGAGCACAGCCGTTGGCTGTTTCTCTGAACCACGTGGGGGTGCTGGATGTTCTTCCGTACGGGAGGTTGAAGAAAGGAGGGTGCTCGAAGGGGTATGGTCTGGGAGAGAGTTAGGTGGTGATGGGCTGAGGAGGGAAGTTGGGCCTCTCTCACCTCTCCCTTGTTAGTTTTTAGTAATTGATTTGTTATTTTTTTTTGCTGATTTGAAAAGGAAGAAATAGATGAGTGTTAGGGTTAGGAAAAATTTGAAAAAAGTATGGTTAGGTTAGTTTTTCAATAGCAACTAAATGCTAACTTTAATTTCCAAAAGTTTTCAAATTTAATTTGTTGTTTGTAAATTAATTCAAATTGGATGGATTTTATTATTAATTGCATTCTTTGGAACAAAATTTTAAATGGCATGAACCTTGGAGTTTGAAATAGAAACAACAAATTAGAATGTTTGGTAATTTGCACATATTCAATTGGGGTGTTGTTTGATGATTTGAATTTGAGTTTTGAATGCAATTTATATTAGGTGGATTATTAAATGACAAATAAGAGTTGAGCTTATTATTATTTCATGGAAACAATTGGAAGTGTTAATTGAACCATTTTATTTGGAGAGTTTTGTTTTTGCAATTTTCATAATTTCAACATGGTTGTTGTTTGGAGGAAAAATCATAATTGAATTTGAAAAGGGTTTGGTTATTGGATGCATTTTTATAGAAACAACACAACAGTTTTGAAATCACACTTTAATGGAAACAAACAATTGTTTTATTTTGAAATATCTTTTTAGAAATTGTAACATCACAAGTATGAAACAAAGGTTTGAAATTTGAGTTGAAATTCA